>BLSH010179532.1:1273020-1284781 GCA_018402905.1 Glandirana rugosa
CACCCTGACCGTGGGCCAGTACGCTGTCGGTTAGTGTCACCAGTGTACTAGTGACTAGAAAGGGTGCTGGAATTTCACAATGATTTGGGTCATTATAAAATTATCATGAGATTGACATCGCACATGTGGGCGTGTATACAGGCTATAGTGGTAATCTCCTCTCTAAACACTCAGCACTGGCCAGTTCCTGCAGTTTATCATGTGACCATGGTATACAGTTTAGCCAAAAGGGTATATTGGCAGTATTTTAATGTAAAAAGATGTATAAGCTGTGGGCACTGTGGGGGAGCAGAAGAACTATTAAAATATTACTGGGTTTAGTAACACTTTAAGGTCGTGGGAAAGATCAGTGATCATGTGACCACTGTGATTGGCTGTCGCATGACCGGGTGCCAGTCCCACCAGCTACCAGTTGTTAGTGAGTACCAAGAGCTGTCTTTGACAGCTCAGTCCGGACTGCGTTCTCTTGGCACATACATCGGCCGCCCAGTGATGCATATGTTCGGCAAGTGGGCGTTAAAGCCCACTCTTTTGCCGCCGCACGTAATGCAGGCAGCAACAAAAGGACTGGAAACAATTTTTTTTTAAAAACACGCTTTGTTGCAAATGTTTAACGCTCAGGAGGTGTATGTCATCTCGTGGAGCACTGCTTGTTCTTTACAATTTTACAGATTCATTCAAGTTAGGAAATACAGCTATCAGTGTACTTCAGCTACTTTTTGACAGACTTGTGGCTTTCCTTCATGCAAGCCATCCTGTTCGTCTGCTTCTCCCCTTGTCCACTCAGAATCCTATGTGTACTGTGAACTCCTTCACAAAATACAAAGCATTTTGTGAATGGACAAAAGTCAGGGTGGGCCTGTGTAGTACGTGTGTAGTATACAGATAACTATACCTTTCTGGCTTTAATGAAATTGTAAATAACAGGCAGCAATCCAGGAGGTGTCATACAGCACCTAAGATTTACCTGTTTGTAAACCCAGCAGATGTTTGAGAAGTTATTCCATGAGAAGTTCTTGAAAGCTCAGCTTCAGGAATATCTAGAATCTACCCTTGCAATGCTTGTCTGGGGGGTGGGGTACAGTGCTGGCTCTGTCACATGCCTCTCTCCCTGATCCGCTGCTTTCCTCCTCTGCACAAAGCTCAGGTCTGTGGGTGCAGTCTCGGTCTTTGCTTTATGAGGCAGCTACTGGGGATCAGTCTCAGTGCAGGAGGGACCCTACAGAGCAAGGAATAAGTATTTCTCCTTAGGAGAAATTAACCCTTGCGATGCGGGGAGGGATGAGGGCCCACTGAAAGGGCAAATTCATATAAATTTAGTTGGATTTTAAAGTGGTAGTAAAGCCTACTTTGTTTACTTGTACGTACCTACCTAAACCTAAAAAAAGCTTACCTGTAGGTATAGTAAATATCTCCTAAACATATAGTAGATATTTACTATAGTAGCAGCTGGGGACATCACCGGTGTGTGCGCACGGCATTCTCAATGGACTGTGTGCCATCCATTTAGGGAGCCGTGCATGTGCTGGAGTGACGTCATCACAGCTCGGCCAGCAAGCTGCCAAAGCCTGTGAACCCGGAAGGAAGGCCAGGTGAAGATTGAAGCCCTGTCAGCGATGACAGCACGCCACTGGAGGGCTTCATTCTAAGTGAAGTCTTTCATAATGTGCTAGTATGTATATATTGTGTGTGTGTGTGTGTGTGTGTGTGTGTGTGTATAGTGGGGGGGGTTACTACGACTTTTCTCTTCATTGTGACAAGTGATGCTAGGCCCACATACTTTTAGTATTGGTCATGGCATTTGGTTTATGCACTTCCCAGCAGCACATGCTTACCTACCCCCCCCCCCCCCCCGACACGGTTTTATGCTTTTATGTGCCAGCTGTTGTGTATTTGCAGTTATAGAAATCATGTGACTTGTTCCCTTTTCCAGACCCACGTGGTTGGTGCTCCAAGTGCTGTCACATGAGAGCAGGAAGAGAGTCTTCACCCCATTCTGCTTGCTGTATAAATATGTTCATTTTTGAACCTTTTAGGTGGCTCCCCTCCTCAGTCTTTAGTACCATCTCATAAAGATAAGAGCGGTGCTCCTCCAGTTAAAAGCCTTTATGATGACATTTCAAGTCCGGGTCTTGGGTCAACGCCTCTTAATTCCAGAAAACTGGTAAGTTCACTAACCTCTCTATTTTGCTTAATGTAGCTATAAGCCCCCTACTTAGTCCACAGAGTAAGCTTCATTAGTAGTAGTATTGCAGCCACAGTGAACTAGAGCAGTGATCCTCAGTCCTTAAGTACCCCCAAAGGGCCATGTTTTCAGGTTTTCCTTTACATTGTACAGTTGCTTTAAATCAATATCGATGACATGGTATTGATAAGAGCTATTTTATCTAAGCCAAGTTGCCAAAACATGGCCCGTTGAGGGTATTTGAGGACTATGGTTGAGAACCACTGAACTAGAGGACTTCTAATCAGAGGCTGGCCTATCGACCACTCTGGTTGAATTGTAACCTTTCCTTTCGGCTGACATGACCGAAGCTTCTATACTAGATCATGTGCTGTTTGCGTAATGGAGCACAGAACTGTGGTAATTCATTATTAAAGTGGAGTTCCACCCATGTAAAACTCGGCAGCTACAAAAAGTGTAACTGCTGACTATTAATAATTGGACACTTAGCTGTCCCTCGCTCCAGCGATGCGGTCGCCCGAGGGCTCGCTCTTCGCCCCCTCCCCTCGGTGTCGCCGGAATAAGTGTGGACACCCAGCTTTGGCTTCAAAGCGGGGCGTGCACTGCGCATGCGCGAGTCGCGTTGTATCTTGTGACTGACCGGCGTTTCTTCTGGGACCTGTGACGTGTCCCAGAAGAGCGCCAAGAGGGAGGGGGGAAGGTGGACTTCCTTCCCTGAGCCGCGGCGCCAGGGGAGGAAGTGGACCTGAGACCCTGGTCACTTTAGGGTGGAACTCCGCTTTAATTAAAGTAGTATTAAACCCCTTGGCAGATTTTAGCTTAACATATTGAGCACACAAATATTCCCCAGTATGCAATTTGTTAAAATACTTACCCCAGTACTTGCAGTTCCTAACTTTTTAAAGCTGCTGGCTTCTGCTCTCCCAGTGTTGCTTCTCTGAATGTCGGTCTTCATAAAGAGTTAACAGGAGACAGGGCAGTCCCCAACCCCCCCCCCGAGGTTTACTTCACCACCATGAGGTATCGCTGTGAACGTTAGAGCGAGAGCATTAATGCTAGCGATATACCTCCTCTCTAACTCTAAATGGGTAACCTGTAAAAATGTCTAAAGTGTTGCCTATGATCGTAGTTCCTGCCCCCCTCCCCCCCCCCAATTTTATTTGAAAAACCGCTGCGAAAATACCGTGTGACATAAAATATTGCAATGATCACAATTTTATTTCCTAGGGTCTCTGCTAACAAAAAAGTTTGGGGGTTCGAAGTAATTTTCTAGCAAAAAATACTGCTTTAAACTTGTAAACAAAAAGTGCCAGAATAGGCCTGGTAAGCAAGTGGGGCAGGTTTATTTAGAATAGGGAAAAGGTAGTCGTTTAGTAAAATGGAAAGATGTTTAATTGGAAACACTTGGCTCATGGGGGAGGATGATGGATACCTTTACCCATATACCCTTGGAGACGGGTATTTACTGTTCTGTGCATCATAACGATAGTAGGTTGAGGAACCCTCCCCTCATTTATTCTGTAAGGGACTCTTCTCTGCTCCTTTTTTAAGTGTTTTTTGTTTTGTTTTTCTTCATTCTCCAGCAGCCAAGCTTTTCTACGTTACAGACTCCTCTTTCTGGTGCCATGCCATCAACTCCAGGTGCAAGTAAGTTGTTTGAATGGTAATCTATATGTAATCATTTTAATGCAGAACTTAAATGTATTAGTTTTCAGATCAATGCCAACCACATGTTTTGTGTTCCCATTCACATAGCATACGTGTAAAAAGAAAAAAGAGTTTTATACAAATGTTTAGGAACCCCTGACAATTTCCAAGATTGTCATTTTTAAATATTTGAGTGTTTGGATCTAATTTCGTTTTGATGCATATTGCACATTTTCTGTTAATCCAATAAACCTCATTTCACTACTGAAATAGTACTGTGTCCTTCAGTTATTTGATAGATCAAAATGAAATTGCTGATCCAAACACCCAAATATTTATAAATGACAATCATGGAAATTGTCAGGGGTTCCTAAAATTTTGTATACAACTGTAACATGTTACAAAAGGTAAACTCCTTTTTAGAGTTGAAAGAAAAACCTGAAAAATTGCTGTGCCTGGAGCTGGGTTATAAAGGCAAGGGGTGAAGAACACCAATATTGATTTGACTTGTATCCATTTATGCACTTCATAGGTTAAATAATGAATAGAAACATTTTTGATTTCTGTATGTGAAGGCTTTAGAGTTACTTTTATTTTATTTTTGTATGACTGATGTGTCCTGATGCTTATCTAACTTATGAGTAAACCTTAATTAACGTGTTAACGCAGCCTACAAAACATGCAGAATTGTTTTAAATGGGTTGACAGTATTTAGGACCATGTAGAGCAAACCATTATGATAGGAGAGTTCAGTGGAAAAAACAGGATTCTGCAATTGCGGAGCTTGTGCTTATTCATTATCAACCGTTTGATTAGAATTGTTCTGTTTAAAGTCAGTTAGCATGCACAGTTGTGACAATGGTTGTCAGTGTTCTGAGAGAGATTTGGTTTAACAGCTTTACTGGATTTGCAAACTAGATAAGTTTTGAGTGGCATTCAGTGAGAGCCGGTTCACACACACTACAGCGACTTTTGATCCAACTTGTGTTGCCCCAAGTTGCTTGACAGAAGAAATCCTATTGAAATTAATGGGAGCCGTCTTAATGTACACTACTGAAGTCACTCCCACTTCAGAAAAGTTTCCTGTACTACTTCAAGGCGACTTCTATCTGACTTGTGCCCATAGAATTCAATGGGAGTCGCCTCCAAGTCAGATCCCCATCTATATTATAGCGACTTTATAGGAAAAAGAAAATAATTTAACCAGGTAAAAGGAATGATTTCAGAACAGATTTATTCTCTGGCCACAGGCAAGCCGTCTGGCATGGAGGTCTCTCTAAGTCACGATGAAGTTTCATTCAAATTGCCTACAAAGTCTTGTCTGAAGTTGGATCGCCCCCGTGTGAACCAACTCTTAATGGATGGCTCTCAAAAAATTTCCTAAAGTATATCCTCTTTCTCATTGAGAAGCCCACTGTCCAGCTGATGAAAGCTAGCCCCTTGATGGCTTGCTTCAATGTAGCCCTGCCTTGATCAGAAATATGGTTTATAAATCAGGTTTGCGCTCATGTAAATATCAGGGGCTCATATGCACAAGCACTGTGGCCTGTACAGCATGAATGAGCGCATTGTTTATGCAGCTGGAGCTACGTGAAGGTAGCCTATATTTCTGAGGAGTCTAGGAGCGTACAGACACCACTGCTTGTCCTAATATGACAGGCTTGCAGGGTCTGGTGAGCAGCCCCAAACGCACACTAAGATGATTTTGTGATTACTGTCTTTGAAAGGGAGTTAGAAAAATGCTGCCTGTGTGTAAAATGTTTCTTTGCTTGTAAACAGCTTCAAGCGTCTTTAGCCCAGCAACCATCAATCAGAGTAGAAAAGCGACCCTGTCACCTGCTCAGCTAGATCCATTTTATACACAAGGCGACACATTGACCTCTGAAGACCAGCTGGATGATACGTGGGTGACTGTCTTTGGGTGAGTTGTTTGTCTCCAGAAATGTTATTTTCCTCCCGCAGGGAATATCCAAAAATTTCTTTGTGTGTCAAATGTTTTTTAAATATGCTATATCGATGGTGCAAGGAAGATTTCTACAGTGATGTGTCAATGGTTGACTGTTTAATGATATGTGGGATTAATATGGGAGGAATTTGTAAACCGAATATTATGTATACTTCAAGAATGTTCTGCAATGCACTGTAGATTTTCCAGATACAAAATGTTCTGAGCAACACTGATTTACACTTGTCTTTAACTCTACCATTTGTGGGCACTGTGCATTCAACACATGTCCAAAACTAGTACACCCCCCCCAACCCTTCTTTCAAACTTGTTGGTGGTTCTCATCTGTCGAAATGGCAGTTATGAGTTGCCGTAAAAAAAAAAATCATTTTGCAGGGCAATATCCAAAAAGCATTTGTTTTTTTGTCCTAAAAAAAAATTCTCCTAAATGACAGTTTATTGAATAAAAAGGTCCATAGGGAGTGTACAGTGATTTAAATGCAATAGTTTTCAGCAAATGAGCTGTATAAAGTTTGGCTGGTTGAGCAGGTAAGTATGACAGTTTAACCACTTCAATACCGGGCACTTGGAACACTTCCTGCCAAGACCAATTTTCAGCTTTCAGTGCTGTTGCGATTTGAATGAGAATTGCGCGGTCGTGCGACGCTGCACCCAAGCTAAGTTTTTATCATTTTGTTCCCACAAATAGAGCTTTCTTTTGGTGGTATTTGATCACCCCTGCAGTTTTTATTTTTTGCGCTATAAAAAAGACTGAAAATTTTGAAAAAAAAACAAAACATTTTTCTTTGTTTCTGTCACAAAAGTTTGTATAAAGTACATTTTCTCCTTCACTGATGAGGCGGCACTGACGGGCACTGACGGGGCGGCACTGACGGGCACTGACGGGGCGGCACTGACGGGCACTGACGGGGCGGCACTGACGGGCACTGACGGGGCGGCACATATGCAGCACTGACGGGGCGGCACTAATGGACACTCATAGGAGGCACTAATGGACACTCATAGGAGGCACTGATAGGTGGGCACTTTTAGGTGCATAATATTGCCCTTACCTGGTGGTCTAGTGGGGGCTCCCTGGTGGTCCTGGGCGGCCTCTGTGCGATGTCCGGGAGGGGGGCTCCCTGGTGGTCCTGGTCCAGTGGGGGTGATCCTGAGGGTGGCTGCGCTGATAAAAGTTCAGCGCAGCCCCCCCCCCCCCGTCGGGAGAGCAGCCGATCGGCTCTCTGCTGCTCAGGTTTGCAGACCTGAGCAGAGGAAAAGCCGATAAACGGCTCTTCCTATTTACACTGATCAGCCGTGATTGGTCACGGCTGATCACATGGTAAAAGGCCGAAGCCTTTTACCTCGGTCGGTAATGCGGTGGGTCAGACTGACCCACGACACCAACGATCGCCGCGATGCGCGCCCCCAGGGGCGCGCGATTGCGGATTATCCTGAGGACGTCAATAGACATCCAGTCAGGATAATGAGCCACCCGTCCGGACGTCATTTGTCTATGCGCCGGGCGGGAAGTGGTTAAAAAAAAAAAAGTTACAATCACTTTTAAGGGCTATGAGTAGGGAAGATCCGGAACTGAACCCAGAGAAGATTGGAGGGAATAGAAGGTTTTTCGGAGATGGTACTGCGCAGCCTATTATCCAAGCATAAACAGACAAAGACTAGTATAATCAATGTGATGGCTCAATAGACAGTTCTCATGTGTCAGTGTACCTGATGACCTGTGAGATGTGCTGCAAACTTCCTACACTTGCACATATGAATATTGAAAAGAGGTTATAAAATACATGTAGCAAACCTCATGTGCTGTTTAAAACAAATCAAAATAAGTGGATACAGTGCTAGAGTGGTAAGTGAAAACAGTGGATAATGTTGCACAACTTGTGTGTTAATTATATGATTCAGACTCCCTCTGCTGGTGGAAGACTGTAATGTGTCTGATGTGCGAATCCCAAAGCAAGCTATATGTATATAGCAATAAAAATCATATTAATCAAACGAATATAAAATGGATGATACAACATATAACGTGATAGTAGAATACAGAGAATCGAATAAAAAGTCATTTTTCAAATATGATG
Organism: Glandirana rugosa; assembly: GCA_018402905.1. Classification (NCBI taxonomy): domain Eukaryota; kingdom Metazoa; phylum Chordata; class Amphibia; order Anura; family Ranidae; genus Glandirana; species Glandirana rugosa. Next base: position 1,280,897 of record BLSH010179532.1, read on the forward strand.
ATAATAAAATAGTATCAAAAAGTGACTTGTGCTCCAGGTGTCCATTAAAACATATCGTGGTACGCTTGTGTAAGGAAAGCCTCTTTTGCAGGGGGGTTAATGTGTCATCATCCCCAAGAAGGATTCCTCTAGACCGGTGCTCCAATCCCCCTAAGTGCTCTCAGAACTCTCACCTCTGAAATGCAGGAAATGTGCACGTAAAGGTTTCTTTTGGACCTCACTCTCCAGTCCCACACCGCTTTCGCGTCACTCTTTGGGTGGTTAAACGATCGTTGCGACTGACCGGTCGTGAGTCACCTCTTACGCTCTAAACCTCCATATAGCTCAGGTATGAAAGAAGAGACCAGAAGCTTCCATGGTGTAGTAGGTTAAAAAACTCCAAGGCGTTTATTACATCCAATAAAAGATGTTCACATAAAAATGCGGTAAAATCACTTTAAAACAAACAGCAAGGGCCAAACTGCCTCTGGTAAATGTTTACCAGTATTGTGCATTATAGTTAACATGATTATATCCATACAAAAGTCTCAGGTTTCGGTACTACTTTAATATAAAAGATTTCTATCCCTCTTCCACCCTTCATATACCCTTTCCAGTTAAAATACCCAGAAAAATGATATGCAGGGTAATTTAAAACAAAAAAAGTGTGTGCGTATATTTGCTTTCACAGTTCTAAATGAAACCCTTTATAGTAGTGATTACCTGCAGTTTTTTTTTTACTATGAAGAGCTAATATATAATTTTTAATATATTTTTTTAACCCCATCCTAACAGGTGATTAACCACTTCCCACCCGGCCTATAGCAAAATCACAGCCGGGCGGTGGTTCCCTTACCCTGACTGGATGTCATATAGCATCTTTCAGGATAACCTGCGATCGGTAGTATGGTGTGTCAGTCTGACACACTGCATTTGCTGATCTTAGTAAAGAGCTTCCATAGGAAGCTCTTTACCACGTGATCAGCTGTGACCAATCACAGCTGGTCACAGTTGTAAACAGGAAGAGCCGTTTATCTGATTTTCCTCTACTTGTGTCTGCAGAAGCAAGTAGAGGAGAGCCGATCGGCGGCTCTCCTGACAGTGGGGGTTGGCACGGAATGTTTATAAGTGCAGCCCCCTAGGATCGCCAGCCAGGACCACCAAAGAGACCACCAGGGAAGCCCACCCTGCCCACCAGGGAGCCCACCCTAGACCACCAGGTAAGGTCCCACCTATGAGTGCCCATCAGTGCCGCTTTTCAGTGCTGCATATATGTGCCGCCTCATCAGTGCCCATCAGTGATGGAGAAAATGTACTTGTTTACAAAGTTTTTTGTGGCAAAAAATGATTTTGTTTGGGTACTGTCGCATGACCACACAATTGTCATTCAAAATGCGACAGCGCTGAAAGCTGGTCTGGGTGGGAAGGGGGGGTAAGTGTCTGGTATTGAAGTGGTTAAAAAAAAAAAAAAGAGAGCATGCTGCTGCTACTAAATGTCTTATGCTGGCCATGAGAATTTTTGTACATTCAAAGAATGGACAAATGCCGTGTTGAAAATTTCACTTGCTTTTAAATTGTAATTTCTGAACAAAAACCACATGCGCTGTCCGAAAATTTTGTTTTCTATTTTTGCTCCTTCGAATTTTGCCGTCACTGTGGTTGAAAACTAACATCAATTTCACCCCACTAATGATTAGAAAATCAAATGATTGCTCTTTAGGCTCTGTTCACATCTGAGTGATGCGAGTTGCGGGTGGAATTGCCTTGATTCTGCCTGCGACTTGCAATAGCAGGAAATCGTGGGACGTCCAGGCATGGTTGCTCATTGATTCAAGCAGCGCCCCATACGCGGCGTGCTTTTCCTGCGATCCATCGGGTGACAGTCGCAGTAAATGCGCCTGACCAGAATCGCGGGATGCCGGTCGCCCAAAAGAAGCTCATGTACATTTTTTCTTTTGGGCGATTCTGGTCGGGCGTTTTACCACGATTGTCGCCCAACGGATCGTGGTAAATGCATGCCGCGTTTGGGATGCTATTTGAATCAGCGGGCAATGCCCCAGGAACACTCGGCATCCTGCGATTTCCTGCTGTTGCAAGTCGCGGGTAGAATCAAGCTGATTGTGCCCGCGACTCACATCACTCAGATGGGAGCGGAGCCAAAAATTAAAATTCTCGAATTCAAAATCTAGAAGTGTATGGCCAGCATAAGTGACAGCAAGTGCAGGGATCTTGTATCAACTACCTGCCTATGACAAGGGGTCTGTCATGGTATTCTATTGGAAATCTGTCCATATCAACTAAATTATAAATCACTTTTTTTTTTTTTTTTTTTTTTTTTTTTTAAAGGTTTTTGTATCATATTTTTTGAAGTAATCGGCCAGTTAATGATTATGAAAATAATCGTCCGTTGCAGCCCTAATAGTTTTAACATTTTGCCAAGAGTAAACTAGTCACTAGAGAGAAATGTGGGATGCCATTGCTCTCTACCTTTTTGGTTTTTGGAAAATGCGATTTGTCTGGCTTTAGTACTTTCATGTCAGACCTAAAACAAAAGTTGCTGCAAATGTGTGTGCAAAGCAGTAGTAAACCCATGATTAAAAAAAACAAAAAAAAACCTGCAAGACAATAGCAAAATATGCCAGTGTGCATCGCATACTAGCACATTATGAAATGCCTTTTAGAACAAGGCCCCCGCAGCCCGACTCGGTAAGTGCTGAGGGAGCCGATATGATGTCCATGATCTTTCTTCCGGGTCTGCAGCTCTGGTGCTGTGAGTGGCCGGGGCCGCAAGACGTCAGCGGGAGTTCTTCGTTCTGGCGGGGAGTTCTGATTTTCCAGCAGCATCCGCCAGATCATCAGAGCGAATGCGCTGCTGACATCAGTGGCTGCATGCACGGCAAATACCTCCTAAACCATGTAGGTTTAGGAGCTATTCATTTTACCTACAGGTAACCCTTATTATAGGCTTACCTGTAGGTAAAATTACATCTGGGGAGATACGACCGCTTTAAGAAAAGCCAAAAGTACCCATCTGTTACCTTTTTGTAGGTCATTGACTCAAACTACTGAAGCGAAAGAATTGACTCAGCACAGTGTATTTTAGGTCCTCGCTGATTTTCAGCTATTACCAGTAGGATCCTTTTTGATGATTTTCACCTTTCACCAGGAGTAGGCCTTCTCAAACTTGTATTTTGTAAAGGCAGAGAAAAGCACAACGCTTGAATAGCGCTGCCAAGAAGGAAACAGATCTTGCTTATGTTATGCAAACATTGCTGTCCCTATACATATATAATCACAAAATGCATTGAATCATTATTTTTTAAATCAACTTATCTATATCTAGTTGGTCCCTCCCATGTATATTTTAATATACATCAAATGGAGCCATGGGAATGTCTTTTCCACCTGACGGAAAAATCAGAAAGGCAATACAGAAACACATTGGTCCCAATATTATTAAACGCCGCAAAAAGTCTGATACCCAAAAAGTGGAAGACTAGTGAGATTCCAACACTGACAGAGTGGTACAGAAGATAGAGTGGATCAGATCAATGGAGGAGTCAATATATGCAATGGAAATATACCAGGAGATATGGGAGAAGTGGTTCAAGTTTAAAAAACCGGAAGCTTATGGGGATGTAAGGGAAAACTGAGCCACCTTAGATTAGACCCCAGCCGAAGAGAGGAGTGGTGGTTATTAGGGAAGATTGGTAAAGGATGGAGGGAAAGAAGGGAGGCGGAAAGAGAGAGGGAGGGAAGGGGGGGGGGGTATATACATAAAAACAGCATAAGGGAGAAGTCTGGCATTTCTTGTTTTTTGATTTTTTTTTTTTTTTTTTTTTTTTTTTTTTTTTTTTTTTTTTTTTTTTGTACGAAGAAATAAAAAGATATGGAAATATGAATTAA
>BLSH010179532.1:1298068-1309824 GCA_018402905.1 Glandirana rugosa
TCCTGTGAGTGTTAAGGTTCGGTGTCTGGGTGGACACCCTCCCTCCCCCCGCAAAGTCAGAAGTGGGTAGTATCACTCGTCACGATGTACTCGGAAGTCCCTGAGGTGTGGGGTCGACCTCTAGTGACGGGACCTAGCAAAAACACCTGTTTGAGAACATCTCTAGGTTAACCCTGAACTGGTCTCACATCCTGCATAGGAAGATGAACAGTGTGCACATGACATTGCCGTTTTAAAGTGAATATTGACGACTGCACGTGGAAACAGACTGCAAAGCTGATGGTCGGCACTAAACCCTGCAAGACGGGACACTGCACAATGATGTATTGTCTTACAGACCAGTAAGGTGCTATACAGATCCAGGGCAGTGATCTCCAGCTGGGGTGTGGAGTCCCTGAAGGCTCATGTAGCACTGCTCACTATGATGGGTGAAGACTGAAACGCCCCCCTCCCTCCCACAGGTGGGTCTGTGGCTTGGAATTGTGAGTGTCCTGGAGTAGCCCCTGCTTGGTACCCTTATCCCTCTGCTGTATATTCTCATTTAAGTTATGTTTTATGCAGATCTGGCTCATCTTGTCAAGGTTTTCGTTCCACAAAATAGGTTTCCTCAGCAGTAATCCATGGAGAGGAAGTATGCCTTCAGTGGATTTGGTGGTCTCTTATTTCAACAATATATTGGCAGTACCAGTGGACAAGGTCCTGGTATTTTAAAGATGCCTTGGACAGACACCTGCAGGTCTTAAAGCCTCATTTGCTCTAGCGGGAGTAACTCTACACCTGGCGTTTGTGGCTGTAAGATTGGGCCAAAGGCTTAAAGCGGCATTACACTGCATCTGAGCAACATAAATCAAAAACGCTATTTTAATTTATTCTTAATATGCAGAGCAAACCCATCCATCCATGTCTCCATGCTTTATTTTGCTGAAAAAACACTTTGAAAACCACCCTCCTAGCATTTCTGTCTGTGGCCATCTTAAGTAAGGGCAGATCATTCATGTAGCATTTACTTCCTGGAATCTATCTGCCCTTAGCTTAGACAGGCAGGCAGGAAGGTGTGATTTGCTGAGGAAACTCCTCCTCCCCTCCTGAAGACTCCTGAGAGATGACATTTTGCTTAGGTATGGAAACCAGGTAAATCAAGTAAATGTAAAAATTAAAATTTTAAAACAAGTAAATATAATATACATGCCCATCTATCTACTAATGCTAGTAGCATAAGGATTGCAACAGGACCTGGGCCTGTTGCTTGACAAAAGAGGGATCCTGTTAGTGATAAAGACCAAAACTAGCAGAAACTTGAAAATTTTTTTAATTTGCTCTTAACTTCTTGGTGGATGCATTGAAAGACCCCTGTTAACCTGTCCTGTACATACATATGTGTAGGATCTTATGGCTGAAGTGTTGGTCAGCAGATTTACCCTGTAAGAAGCTTGTGGAGATTTTACCCTTTCAGGGGGAGCTTTTGTTTTTGGTCCTGATCTGGATGACTACATCCACAAGGTTACTGGGTAAGAGTACTCGATTGCTGATTAAAAAGAACGCAAAGCTTACAGTTTAAAAACCTGCTACTCCCACTTCCAAGAAGGATTTCTTGGACATCAGGCTCCAAGCCTTAGTCCCAGTTCCTTAAGAAGACCCGTCCTCTGGTCCTCTGCCTTACAGGCTTACTCTAACCCCCCCCCCCCCCCCCCACACACACACACACACTTTTAATTTCAAATCGTTTCTTTGAATCCACAAAAAAGATTTGCTCCATGAACTCTTCATCATCTTCTATTCTCAAGGAGTGACCATTGCGGCTCCAGAAAGCGGTTTTGGTATTTGAGCCTCTCTTCCGGCTCCAAAACTGCATTCCAATTTTTGCCTTTCTGGATCTGAGACTCACAGGTTTTTCTGCAGAAGTTCTGGATGGAATTGGTGGTGTCGGTGGCGGCCTTTCCTCAGCAGGGAGATTTCCTGGCATTTAGTGGATATCAAGGATGTTTTTATCTTTTATTCTTTCCATCTCAAAGGTTTTAGCACTTTGCAATAGACCACTGCCACTTTCGGTCTATGGCCCTGCCATTCTGCCTGTCCACAGCTACACCAAACTCTTGGCTCTGGTCCTGCAGCTCCTGCATATCTAGGGTACTTGGAGGACTTGCTTCTGAGTGAGCAATTTGCTTCACTACTGGATGCCAATGTTTGTCTCATGGTGCACACTTTGGAGAAGCTTGAATGGGTTTATGAATTTGCAGAACTCTACCTTAATCTTAGGACAGCGTTTGGTATTTTTAGGTCTGATGCTGGATATTATCCAGGTGAGAGTGATGTTTCCACTTGGAGAGAAGGACCACCAAGGGAAAATTGTTGCTTATGCTGCTCTTAGATTCCTAGGTACTCATACTGGCTCATGGTGCAGTATATCCAAAAATGTATTTAAAACCATATAAAAAAACCCAAAAAACTGCAGTTTGTGAGATTGCCATGTTGTGACCCCTGATGTCAGATGCATACAGACAAAATGCGCTGGTGGGCTCAAGTGTAACATGTCACTTCCGCTTTCCTGGAATGCAAGTGGTGTGCAAATATGGCATCCCCTGTTTTGTATATGTTTTTATTAATTTCACATGCTGTAGTGTGTTTTTTTTTATATGGTTTTAAATGCATCTTTTGAATATATTGTACCATGAGGCTTCTTTTCTACCTCTACATGAGCCAGTACGAGTACCTAGGAATCTAGGAGCAGCATCAGTGACAATTTGCCCTCGGCTGTTCTCTCCAAGTGCAAATATCAAACCTTGCTGTCTTTGACTACCTGTAATGGAGGTCAATATGCTCTGGTGAGTAGGATGTGCGTCTGAATGTTGGTGAAGAGGAAACCCACTAAGCCACAGGTGATTTTGACCACAGAAGCATTTTGGATAGTACAGCGTGTTCATGGAACTTTTTTTTTTTTACAGGGTAAATTTTATTGAAATATTTGCACAATGTACAATAAAATCAAGCATTTGTCATGTGGTTTTGTCAATGAATACTTCTACATAATCACATAGTTACAAAGGTCAATATGTTAATACATCTGTCAGAACTTCAGGTAATGAAGCAGTCAACACTTTCTCAAGTGCCCATTGGGGCTAACTATGGACAAATTAGGGAAAATAACAAAAGGAAAAAATCTCATGTCATACAACACCACTGTTTAGAGATACCGATGCATACATGATATATTCAGCGCAGATACCAGTGTTTATTTTGGCAGAATACTCCCTGCTACACACACACACACTCACACTCTAGCAGGGTTTAAACCTCCACATCTCCTGCAACCGCTCTCTCCCAACCGTCTTGGAACTTTTTAGCACTTTCTTCACTTTGTGCACTTTATTTGGAGCGTGGTTGATTAAATTTTTTGGTTTATTCATTGTTAAGCTTTTAGAACGTGCAGCTCTCAGTTTTGTTTACAGACCTAGTATAATTTTGCTATAGCACATTGATCCACTTTTGCGTAGGTGTTGGGATAATTTACTCATATATCGTCACATCTGTGTGACCTCAACTTGGTACTTTTTGTATTGTAGAAATCTCAATTTGAACCCATCTGTGATATTCCTTTAGTCCATCTGCCTCAGGTTATTTTTCTTGTTGCCATTTATTTGGCTTAAAGAGCTTTGGCTGCTCCTTTCCTGTAAGGACTGACACCTTTTTGCTCCACCATGACAAGGTTGTTCTGCAAACTAAGCCATCCTTTTTTAGGTTTTTTTTAAAAAAAAAAAAAAAAAAAAAAAAAGGTGGTTTCTTCATTCCATCCCAACCAACACATTGAGGTTGATTTACTAAAGGCAAATATACTATGCACTTGGAAGTGCAGTTGCTGTAGATCTAAGGGGAATATCTGAAATGAGGGGAGGCTCTGCTGATTTCTAATATTCAATCCTGTGCAAGCAAAATTGCAGTTTTTATTTTCCTTGTGTTCTCCCCCCCCCCCCCCCCCCCCCTCAGATCTCGTGACAGTGCACAGTGGATTTGCCTTTAGTAAATCAACCACATTGTGTTGATGTCTCTGTCCTAAGCCTCAGATTCTGACAAAGCATAAACCATGTCCAAGGTGTGTGGAGCCATCAGGTTTTTCTTAGTCGGCTATTGCAGTTTGTCAGTCGCTTTGTTTCTCATTCTTCCTGCCCAAGGAAAGGTTGCTCAGCTTCCAAATATATAATTTCTCAATGGATCTGTCTGCTCTTTATACCATTAGCCCTAAGCGAAGTTCCATCATTTTCAGTAGCAGTTCACTCTACCAGGAGTGTTGGTGCTTCCTGGGCTAGTCATCATTGGTCCTTGGTAATTCAAGTTTTTAAAGCCTACCTAGTGTTTGATTTACACTTTTACAAAGTTTTACCAAGTGCATGTTTAAGCCACAGAGGCCAGTGAGTTTTGCAGGCTGCTATGTGTTTTTGTCGGTTTGGTTTAGTTGCTTGGGGCAAGTTGGCCTGTTACCCTTCCCCCTCATATTCAGTGCTTTGGGACATTCCTTGCATAATGGATATGAAGATCCCTGTGTCCTGGGAATTACAATAAAGAAAATTGGACTTTTGGTTTACCTGCAAAATCCTTTTTGTAGGAATACATTACAGGACACAGGAATCCCACCCCTCTTTATTGTTCATGGCTTGCTACAACTGAATTCTTGTCTAGCTGGGAGGGGTTATGCTGAGGAGGGTGTTTATTTGTTTTCTTTTTCCAATCATTTGCAGGTAGCAGCATAAACATACTGTTAAGTATATAATACTGTGTCATGTGATTATACTCAAAAGGATATTACAGGTAAACCAAAAATTCCCTTTTTAACCACATCCTTACTGAGCCATAGGCAAATGATGTTGGCAGGAACACTCCGTTGATCCGGACGGATGTCATATGACATCCGCCGCTACTGCGGCGATTTGGGATTTGCGTGTCCCTCGGGACACAACCCCCTCCCCTATCAGGGTAGAGTCAATAAAATTGGCTCTTTACCACGTGACCGGCTTTGTCCAATCACAGCCGGTCACAGAATGACAAACCACGGTAATGAGTTGTTACCGGATTCTCCTGCTCACACACCTATTGTGTGTGATGAGGAGATTGCGGTAACAGCCTATTACTGCCCACAGTACACAGCAAAGCACGCTGACTGCCACCCCTCACAGCAGGTACCTGTCACCTGCCCATCAGAGTACCCGAGTGCCTATCTGCATCCCATCAGATTACTTGAGTACCTATCTGCAGCCCATGCCTTATAGAATATACCTTTGGGGTGTTTGCTTTCCAAAATGGGGTCATTTTGTGGGTAATTCCAATGTCCTGGTGTTCCAGAACCCTCAAAAGCGTGATAGGTAGGAATGAAATTAGATGTATAATTCATGCTCCTAGACCGCCTGACAGTGTTCCCTGCATGTTGGACCTCTCTATACGGTATCGTCATACTCTGGACGAGTAGCAGAATTTATTTTGGGGTGTAATTTTTTGCTATGTATAAGTTATGTGTTAGAAATATCTTATAAATTGACCACTTTGTGTAAAAAAAAAAAAAAAAGTTTTTTTTCCAAATTTTCTGAAGACTTGTGGAAAAAAATGAACCGTTCAAAAGACTCATAATTCCTCATAGAATATAGGTTGGGATGTTTGCTTTCCAAAATTGGGTCATTTTGTGGGTAATGCCATAGTCCTGATGCTCCACGGCCTTCAAAAGTGTAATAGGTCGTTGGGAAATTAGATGTGTAATTTTATGCTCCTAGAAAGCCTGACGGTGCTCCCTGCATGTTGGGCCTCTGTATGTGGCCAGGCTGTGAAAAAGTTGCACATGTGCTAGCGTCATACTCAAGAGGAGTAGCAGAATGTATTTTGGGGTGTAGTTGGAAGTATGCATATGCTGCGTGGGAGAAATAACTTATGACAATTTTGTGTTAAAAGAAAAAAATATATATTTAACTTTCCCAAGAATTGTGGGAAAAAAATTACTTCAAAAAACTCGCCATGCCTCTTACCAAATACCTTGGACTGTCTACTTTTCAGAAAGGGGTCATTTAGGGTTTGTACTTTCCTGACATTTCAGGGCCTCAAGAATTGAGATAGGCTGTCAGTACATCAGGTGTGATCAATTTTCAATGATTGGCACCCTAGTTTGTAGACTATAACTTTCACACAGACCAAATAATGTACACTAATTTGGTTAATTTTTACCAAAGATGTGTAGCAGTATTGCTTTTGGCCCAAATTTATGAACAAAAATGACTTGCTTGCAAAAGTTTATCATAGAAACTAAATTTTTTTTTTCAAAATGTTTGCTCTTTTTTCATTTATGTCTCAAAAAATAAAAATCCCAGTGGGGATTAAATACCACCAAAAGAAAGCTCTATTTGTGTGAAAACAGGATGAACATTTTTTGTTTGGGTACAGTGTAGCATGACTGAGTAATTGTCTTTCAAAGTGTGAGAGCGCTGAAAGCTAAAAATTGGTCTGGGCAGGAAGGTTGTTGTATGTGTTCTGTATTGAAGTGGTTAAAGAGGGGGAAAAGAATTGCAGGTCAGCAACAATTGCACTACCTTTAGTTGAGTAGTAAACACGGCAGTTAAATGGCTGGATTTGGCCTGTTTTGCATTATGCAGCATTTCTAATATGTTTGAACTGCAGGTCAAATGCAACCTTTACATGTCAGGTGCTGCATTTGAAAATAATTCACTTCAACATTGTTCATTCCAGCAGGCCTCTTTATTATTATAAGATTGTATATACTTTCCTCTCCAGCAGCTCTTTTCTCTGACCTCTCCTCCATTCCAGTAATGCAACTTTCTCCCTCGCCTTTCAGGACAGCACCATGGAGAGAGCGTAGCTCCACCCCTTCACAGGAAACACTGCCATGTCACGCCCCTTTAACCACTTCCTTACTGGGCACTTAAACCCCCCTCCTGCCCAGACCAATTTTTGGCTTTCAGCGCTGTCGCATTTTGAATGACAATTGCGCGGTCGTGCGACGTTGTACCCAAATAAAATTTGCGTCCTTTTTTTCCCACAAATAGAGCTTTCTTTTGGTGGTATTTGATCCCCTCTGCGTCATTTCTGATCGCCGCTATAAACAAAAAATGAGCGACAATTTTGCAAAAAAGAACAATATTTTTTACTTTTTGCTAAAGTACAAATCCATTAAAAAAATTATTCATCGGTTTTGGCCGATTATATATTCTTCTACATATTTTTGGGGGAAAAAAAAATCGCAATCGGCGTATATTGATTGGTTTGCGCAAAAGTTATCGCATCTACAAACTGGGAATTGATTTATGGCGTTTTTATTATTTTTTGTTTTTTTTACTAGTAATGGCGGCGATCTGCGATTTTTAGCGGTAATGCGATATTGGGGGGGACATGTCGGAACATTTTGACACTTTTGGGACCAATGACATTTATTCAGCGATCAGAAATTTAAATGTCCACTGATTACTGTATAAATGTCATTGGCAGTGAAGGGGTTAACCAGCAGGGGGCAGTGAAGGGGTTAAATATGTTCCCTGGGTGTGTTCTAACTGTGGGGGGGCAGGGCTGGTCGGGACATAACAGATCTAACTGATCCCAGTGACAGGGATCAGTAGATCTGTTATGTCCCCTGTCACAGAACGGGGAACCGCTGTGTTTACAACGGCGGTTCCCCGTTCTGAGGCTCCTGAAAGTGATCGCGGGTCTCGGGCGGACATCGAGTCCGCCCGACCCGCGGGCACGCTCGCGCAGTGTGCGGCGTGCGCCGCCGCTGAATCCAGTGGGCGCGCGGGAGCATGCGCAGTGGGAGGACGTCCATGGACGTCTTCCCGGCATTTCAGGTCCGCGCTGGAGCCGTATTTCGGCAATAGCGCGGACCTGGAGGGGTTAAAAGCGTCTGCTTCCACCATGCCGTCAGTCTTCGTGTTTCCTCCGACATGGTGGAAGCACTGCTTGGGGGACCAGAAGGGCTGCGCTCTCTCAGGACCTGTCCCAGGTGAGGGAGGGTGCATACCTTGGTTTGTAGTCTTGGCCAGCCCAGCACTCTCCTGGTTCGAATGGAGGGCTGCTCCGGTGTCTCTTCCCTCGCCGGCTCATAGGAGTGATGGTCCGGTCGGATGTCCCAGCCTGAGCGTTCGGAGGCCGCGGGCGGTGTGTGTTGCATGCCTGGGTTGGCATGTCTGATCCGAATCCCGGCCGGCGGGTGATGTCGCGTCCGGGGCTCCCGGTGGGGGCGTAGCGGCAAGTGGAACGCAGGGGGAAGAGGCGGGCCGCTGCCTGACAAGGGCTTCCTTCCGGCCCTCACAGCAGGGAACCCGGAAGGAGGTTATAAAAAGGAATCTGCTGTTTGACACCGCGGAGCTGCTATGGAGGTGCAGGCTACAGTGGCGGCGGATGCAGGCGCCCTGGACCCTTGTCAGACCCAGGTAAGAGAGGTGCACAGGCATCTTTTTCTTTGTTCACTGGGTGGTTTTTATTGTTTGTGTCATTTTCCTTCCTATGGAAGCCTGCAGCTCTGTCCAGGTTAAACGTTCTTTGGACAGTTCAGCAAGGATGAGGAAGCCATTGTGGTGTTGGGACTCTCTCCTATTTTGGATACTTTAGCTCAGTGGAGGTTACTGAGGTGTGGTGGTTCTTCTTGTGTCTTTTTCAGGGGAAAGTTTCACAGGGGACCTTCTGTTCGGTCCAGAGCTAGAGTCTGTGCTAGATCGGACTGCGGACAAGAAAAAAGCTTTTCCACAAAAGAAGAAAGCAGTCCAGACGAAAAAGACTTTTCGTCCTTTTCAACAACCCTATAGAGAAAAGGAACAGAAACAAAAAAGGTCTTGGACCCCTCAGAGAGGAAGGGGTCAAGGAGGAGTGCTATTCAGGGCTCCAGAGTCGGGAGACAAAAAACAGTGACGACCATCTCCCGGTGGGAGGAAGGCTTCAAGCATTTCTTCCAGCCTGGAGGGAGACAACAGAGAACCCTTTTGTATTAAAGATAATCAGACAGGGATATGAACTGGAATTTTTTTGACGACCTCCACATCGTTTCTTCTTGACAAAGATCCGGGATCAGGAAAAAGCCTGGCCATGACGTTCCTCCTGGGGGAATTGATACAGCAGGGTGTAGTCATCCGAGTCCCAGAAGAAGAGATGGGAGAGGGATGCTATTCTCACGTCTGCTTAGTCAAGAAGCCGTCAGAATTTCCGGTTAATCCTGAACTTGAAAGTCCTAAACAAAGCAATAACCTACAAAAAGTTCAGGATGGACACAATCTTTTCGGTCAAGAACCTGCTGACTCACAATTGTTTCATGTGTTCGATCGATCTCCGGCATGCATATTTACATATCCCCATAGCAGAGAAGTCACAGAAATTCCTGCGACTAGCGGTAGACAATGGAACAGATAGTTCACCTCCAATTCAGGGCCCTACCATTCGGCCTTTCGTCATCACCAAGGATCTTCACGAAGGTGTTAGCAGAAGCACTAGAGCCATTAAGGTTGAGAGGAGTGGCCATCATTCCCTACCTAGACGACTTGCTACTCTTTGCAGAATCGGAGCAGGAGTTACTGAGAAATCTAAAGCTAACACAGAACCATCTGAACAGGTTAGGGTGGTTAATAAACCAGCAAAAATCAAGTTTGATACCCACACAACGAATCCGGTTTCTGGGCTACGAAATAGACTTGATAATTCAAAGGGTCTTTCTGCCAGAGGAAAAACTGGAGAAAATCCAGGTGGCTGTAAAGAAAGGACAGGAGAACCAGAAATTGTCTGTGCAGGAGGCAATGTCAATCCTAGGCTTACTGACAGCCGCAATCCCAGCAGTACAATGGGCAAGATTACATGCCCACAGGTTGCAGTGGGATATTCTTCAGAAATGGTCTTATCAGGCGCCTCCTAAGCAAAAAGATAAGCCTGAGTACAAGAACAAAGAGATCCCTTTGGTGGTGGAGAAATCAAGGGAATCTGATGAAGGGCCTATCTTGGCATTTCTGCCTACCCAGCATCTTACAACAGATGCGAGTGCTTGGGGCTAGGGAGCGCATCTGGGAGAACACACATCCCAGGGCGAATGGTCCAGGACGGAAAAGAGGAGGTCGTCCAATTGGAGAGAATTGAAGGCGATTCACCTAGGTTTGACAACTTTCCAAAGATTTCTGGAGGGGCATCATGCTCTGATTTTTTTTCAGACAATGACAGCAGTCCTGTACGTATCGAAACAGGGAGGAACAAGAAGCAAGCTCTTGTTGGATCTGACCTTTCGGATACTGTCTTGGGCAGAGAAGCATGTGGCGTCCCTTTCGGCAGTTCATCTAAAAGGGACAGACAATATGCTGGCCGACTTTCTCAGCAGAAAGTAAGGGAATCAGAATGGATCCTGAGTTCAGAAGCCTTCCAGTTAATAGTCCAAAAGTGGGGAAAACCCAATGTGGACCTATTTGCAAACCAGGACAACACCAAGGTACCAGAATTCTTCTCCCTGCGGAAAGAAGACCAAGCGGTTGGTTTGGATGCGTTGGCACACAGATGGGACTTCCCGCTGTCCTATGCTTCCCCCCCCCCCCTTCCAAATGATTCCAAGGGTGTTAGTGAAATTCAGAGAGGACAATACAAATCTGATCCTGGTGGTTCTGTATTGGCCGAAAAGGCCATGGTTCTCTACGCTACTAAAATGGGCAGAGGGACCTTCCTTAAGGTTCCCGATCACAAAGGATCTATTGACCCAGGAAGGTCTCCTCCACCTGGACCCCGAATACCTCAGCCTAGCAGTGTGGTTTCTGAGAAAGAGCTCTTGAGATGTAGGGGCCTGTCAGAAAAGGTAATTACCACCTTGTTAGCAAGTAGGAAAAAGGTGACTCAAGCTATATACTTTAAAGTCTGGAAATGCTACAACACTTGGGGGTTTATTTACTATAGCGCTCAGGCGCACATTTGCGCAAATGTGCGCACATTTGCGCAACTGTGCGCTATTTAACGGTAGATATGCGCAAATAGCGGTAAATAGCGCACATATGGGATTCACTATAACGGCTGGCGTTAAATAACGGCCAAACTTGAATTTACTATAGTGGCCAGGTCATAGATAACGGCCAACTCCTTACTCCAGTCCAGACCTGGAGTTGTGCAAATAGAAATAATGTTTGGAGCATAATCTGATCCCCTAAATTGTGCTAAAATATGCGGTATATTGTTTAAAGATAATCTGCTTTTAAACTGTGTGAAAAAGTGATTTCTACACTGAAATATCTTAACCAGTTCCCTACCGACGTATAGTAAAATGACGTCGGCAGGGACTGGCCGTCGATCCGGGAGGACGTCATATGACGTCCTCCGCTTCTCGCTGCTACTGCGGGCCCCCCAGGGGCCCGCACAGCGGCGATCGCGGATCGCTCGTCTGCCGGGGGGTTGTGTCCCCCCCAGATCGGGGTAAAGAGCCAATAAAATTGGCTCTTTACCCCGTGACCGGCTGTGTCCAATCACAGCCGGTCACAAACGAGCCTCACGTGCACGCCGCTCGTGCACGCCCCTGGGGGCGCGCAGCGCGGCGATCGGAGCTGAGGCTTGTCCCTCGGACAAAGCCCAGCTCCGATCCCTGTAAAGAGCCAATAGATTTGGCTCTTTACCACGTGACCGGCTGTGTCAATCACAGCCGGTCATGTGATGTAAACAAACCGCGGTAACGAGCTGTTACCGCGGTTCTCCCTGTCACACACTGATCGTGTGTGACAGGGAGATTGCGGTAACAGCTTGTTACCGCCTACTGTGTACACCAAGCACAC
>BLSH010179532.1:1316282-1332307 GCA_018402905.1 Glandirana rugosa
GAGTTTTGACCATAGGACATCTTTACAAATTTTCAGCGGATACCTCTACAAATTCACGGTTTCAAACAGCGGTAAGGTGTTCGCCCGCGTTAAAACTTCGTACTTCAATCCGTAATTAAATGAACGGCATTGTAAAAGTGTTATACCTTTTTTTTTTAACCCGGTTGAAATCAAAAGAATGTAAAATTATGTTTTTTCATAAAAAAGGGGTAAAACAAAACGATGTTTTTCCTAAAATTGAACATTTGTTCACAGTTTTTGAACTCAATCTGAATGGCCATTGAGTAAAAGAAAGTCAGAAGGTCCTGTCGGAGACTCTGGTAATACTGAGGTATGGGGCCTGGAGGACTGCCTTTTATTTAAAATTGGGGATGTGTTTCCTGTCCGGAGGGGAGGAGCCCAAGGTCTCAGAGGCTGTCCTGGAAGACTGAAAGAAAATGAGTTACCGGTAAGTCTAACTCAAGTTTTTGACACTTGTTTACAAGTTAAAATCCTTTTTGTAGCAAAACAAAATGGGGAAAAAATACTTTTTTGTATTAAAATGTAAGAAAACTAAAGTTGGCCCAATTTTTTTTTTCCATATTGTGAAAATGTTACGGCAAGTAAATTAATGCCTAACTTCATGCTTCAAAATTGCGCCCGCTTGTGGAATGGCGACAAACTTTGGCACTTAAACATCTCCATAGGCGACTTTTAAACATTTCTACAGGATACCAGTTTTGAGTTAGAGGAGGTCTAGCGCTAGAATGATTGCTCTAACGATCACGGCGATACCTCGCATGTGGTTTGAACACTGTTTTCATATGTGGGCGTGACTTGCGTATGCGTTCGCTTCTGCACGCTAACTCAGAGGGACGAAGTGTTTTCAATTTTTTTTTTACTTATTTTATTTTTACGCTGTCTATTTAAAAAAAAAAATTGGATCATTTTTATTCCTATTACAAGGAATGTAAATATCCCTTGTAATAGAAAAAAAGCATGACAGGTCCTCTTTAATGTGAGATGTGGGGTCAAAAAGACCTCAGATCTCACATTTACACTTTAAGGGGTTGTAAACCCTCAGGGTTTTTCACCTTTAATGCATTGTATACATTAACCACTTCAGCCCCTGGAAAGATTTGCCCCCTTAATGACCACTTTTTGTGATTTGGCACTGCGTTGCTTTAACTGAAAATTACGTGGTCGTGTGACGTTGTACCCAAATGAAATTGATGTCTTTCTCTTTGTGGTATTTGATCACCTCCTCTGGTAAAAAAAAAAAAAAACGCAATCGGTGTTTGTTGATTGGGTTGTGCAAAAGTTGCCGCAATTCATTTATGCCGTTTTTTACTTTTCTTTTACTAGCAATGGTGGCGAACTGCGATTTTAATTGGGACTGCGATATTGCGGCAGATAGATCGGACATTTCTGACACTTTTTTTGGGACCATTGATATTTCTAGAGTGATCAGAGCTAAAAATAGCCACTTGTTACTGTAGAGATGTCATTGGCAGGGAAGGGGTTAACCTTCAGGGGGCAATCAAGGGGTTAACTGTTCCCTAGGCGTGTTCTGACTGTGAAGGGGCTGGGCTGGCAGGGGCATGACAGATCTAACTGATCCCGAATCAGTAGATCACTGTCATGTTGCCTAACATAGCAGGGAATACACAAAATTATATACTTACCTGATGGTAATTTTCCTTTCCTGCTGCAAAAGCACGACAGCATATACGCATGGGCTGGCTCTGCCCCCAAGCCCAGTTCCAGGAACCGGTTATACTATAAAATCAAACACCTCCCACCAGGCAGCATTCTCAACACTTACCATTAATGCAAAGCCTTTAGGGAGGGACCTATATGCTGTTGTGCTTTTGCATTAGGAAAGGAAAATTACAGTCAGGTAAGAATGCAATTTTCCATTTTCCTGACACAAGCACAACAGCATATACGCATGGGACTTATCAAAAAAAAAAAAAACAAGGGTAGGAAATGCTGAAGTGTTTAAATTGAGATTACATCTTCGCAGTTTCTGCCCCATTTGCTGCTGCCTCTGGCCTGCAACTTGCCATTGCATCTTGGCGGCGGCACAGCCACCACAATCACAATATCGCTACGATGATTTGTAGTGTGCTCTACTTCGTCTGCCTCTCCTGGCATTTAACTCCATAGCGATTCCTTTAGGGCTAAAGAGGGCCTGTCTCCGTTGAAGGATCTGCTTGCATCTTTACCAAACTGGACTTGGGGGGGGGGGGGGCTACAACCTGGTGCGCATCAGGGAAGGGGATGAATGGAAGACCACTTTTCGCACCAGATTTGGTCACTTTGAATACGTGGTAATGCCCTTCGGTTTTTGCAACGCTCCTGCTACCTTCCAGCATTTCATTAATGATGCGTTTAGAGACTTTTTGGACATTTTGGTCATTGTGTACCTAAATGACATTCTGATTTTCTCTGGGTCCCTAGATCAGCATCATATGCATGTCAATCAGGTGCTGGAAAGACTCTGTCAACACACTGTTTGCTAAGCCAGAAAAATGTGAATTCGAGAGGGAGAGTATCCAATTCCTGGGCTTGATTATTTCACCGATTGGAGTTGAAATGGATCCACAGAATGTGTCTGCTGTAATTGACTGGCCTGTACCCACAGACAAGAAGGGGGTACAGCGTTTTGTGGGTTTCGCAAACTTCTATAGGAAGTTCATCAAGGGGTTTTCTACCATCATTTCCCCTATTACACAGCTTACCAAGCAAGACTCCCGATTCCGCTGGAATCCTGAGGCCCAGGATGCTTTTGAAACCCTGAAGAGATGTTTCACATATGCCCCAATCCTGAGCCATCTGGATCCAGCACTTCCCTACGTCCTTGAAGTTGATGCTTCTGAAATTGCAGCAGGGGCAGTCATATCCCAGCGTCAGGGAGTCAAGGACACCTTACACCCTGTGGCCTTCTTTTCATGGAAGCTTCCTCTGGCCAAAAATAATTATGACGTCTGCGATCGGGAACTTTTGGCCATCCAAGCCGGCCTGGAAGAATGGAGGTATCTGCTGGAAGGTGCAACCCACCCAATTCTTATTTACACCGATCATAATAATCTTGAGTACCTACGATCAGCCAGACGCTTGAGACCACGGCAGGCCAGATGGGCCTTGTTCTTTTCCCTTTTTCAACTTCCATATCCCGTACCATACTGGGTCAAAGAACACCAAGCCTGATGCCTTGTCCTGGATGTACGATGGCCCCAGAGACTCCTCTGTTATCGATACCATCTTGCCAATGGGTAGTTTTCTTCTTCTACAAGCAGATCTTTTGTCTCAGCTTAAACAGGCCTCCATGTCCCAGTCCAGTCCTGCCGGATTAACCCTCGCTTGTCGGGACAATCTGCTTTGGAGAGGAGATTGAATCTTTGTACCAGAGAATGTTCGGTTACAAATTTTTAAGTCTGCATGACCAACCCCTGGCAGGTCACTTCGGCATTCACAAGACCACAGAACTGGTGCAGTGTACTTTCTGGTGGCCCAAGTTGGAGGACTTTTGCAGGGAATACGTAAATTCTTGTACTGTCTGTATCCAGAACAAGACAGCAGGAAGCCGAGCATGGGGCCTACTCATACCTTTGCCAATCCCAGACAGACCCTAGCAGATGATCTCCATGGACTTTGTTGTTGAGTTACCACCTTTTGAGGGCTGAACGGCAATATTTGTGATTGTCGATCGTCTGTCCAAGATGGCTCATTTTATACCCTTGAAGAGCACTCCCTCTGCTGTAGAGACAGCTTAAGTCTTCATTAAGGAGACTGTCAGATTACATAGAGTACCAGCAAATATCATCATGTCTGACCGAGGGATCCAGTTCACTTCCCAGCTTTTGGAAAGCCCTGTGCGAGCTACTACAGATCAAGTTGGCATTTTCCTCGGCCTATCATCTGCAGACCAACGGGCAAACGGAATGCACCAATCAAACTTTTGAACAGTACCTCCGCTGTTTTACATCTTTCTCCCAGGATGATTGGGTACCCCTGCTGCCACTTGGGGAGTTTGAACAATGCCAGCCGTTCGGCAACGGGGCAATCCCCTTTTTTCTAAAATTATGGCTTCAACCTGTCCTCCTTGCCTGACTTTTACTCCTGAATCCGCAGTCCCAGCGGTACAGAGTACAGCGGATTTCTTGAGTCGGAACAACAAGGTTCTCCAGGAAGCAATCGCCAAGGCACAGACGGACAACAAAAGGGCATTTGACAAGAAGAGAAGGGGGTAGCTGAAGTTGCAGCCTGGTGAGCGGGTGTGGCTTTCTACAGCAAATCTCCGGTTGGCTTGTCCCTCCAAGAAGCTGGCACCCAAGTTCATCTGCCCTATTCCGGTGAAAAATCATCAACGAGGCGTCTTATGAACTTTCATTACCTGACTCTTTGAAAATTCGTCCGGTATTCCATGTTGCCCTGCTAAAGCTTGCTGTGATGGACCCCTTTCCTGATAGAGGGTCCAGACCACCAGAACCAGTCCTCATTGATGGAAGCGAGGAGTATGAGGTGGAGGCTATTATGGATTGCAGGAAAAGACAAGGTCAGACCCAATTCCTGATTAAATGGAAGGGTTATGGTCCAGAAGACAACTCCTGGGAACCTGAATCAAATATTCATGCAGAAGGACTGATTAAAGCCTTTTTCCAGTCTCGCCCAGAGAAAAGAACATCGATGGGCATCCGAAGGCTGCCCCTTGGGGGGGGGGGGGTAATGTCAGGGATCCAGACGAGCGTTGCAATCGCGCACAAGCTTGCGTGCACGGATTCAAACAAAGGTTCCCACGATCGTTCGGAAGCGTGCACATGTACGCATGCGCAGGGATGTTGTCAGGGCACCAATAGCAGGAGGACTCTAGGACCCAGAATCCCTCAGAGCAGGAGGGAGCTAGGACCCAGCATCTCTGTCAGCACATCACATGGGCCTTTATAAGGCATTCAGACTTGGGCTTAAGTGCTGTCTGATCTGCAGCTTGTCAGTACCTGTACCTGCTTGCCCGTTTATCTGCTACCTGATCTGTTACCTGATTGACCCGGCTTGTTTGGACCACCCTGCCTTCTCCTACCCTGGCCCGGCTTGTTTTGGACCCTGCTCATCTCTGCCTGCCTGATACCCGTTGCCGAACCCAGCTTGTCTCTGACCATTCCCCGCCTACCGGTTATGCTGCTCCGTTCATCTGTAAAAGATCCAGCTTGTCTGACCATCTTCCTGCTATTTCATCAGTCAGCTGTCTGCTATCCTGTGCTCTGCATCCAGCTCCTGTGATCTCTGTCTACTGCTGCTGTTCCTGTTTCCAGCTGTCTGCTGTTCCAGTGTTACTGGTTCCACTCCAGCATCCAGTCTCCTGCAGTTTGCCAGAGGCGCTCCTACCTCGCTGTACTCACGAGACCACCTGTTTCCATTCCAGTGGGCTCTGAGTCAGAGCTGTATGAGAGGTCTCCTCCTACAAGAGACAGGCTCCACTCTCTCAGGTACATGGTTCATTACATACCTACTGTAAATTTATTTTAGGCCGTAATGAAGTCATTCTCCCCAATGGAGAAATGCACACTTCAAAACATTTTGCTAATTGCCGCACGCAGGGAGTGGTATATCTTTTCAGCTGTGATTGCGAATATTTTTATATTGGCAAGACAAAGCAACAGTTATGGCAGAGTCTATACAAGCATATCCGTATGTAATCCAGAATTAACTCTAGAAAGGCACATCGAGATACCCATGGGGGGCAAATTTCCGAAAGTTAAGGTCACCGTCCTGGATAGGTTTCATATTCCCCAAAGATTGGGTGACTGGGATAAAACACTTCTACAGGTCATAGGCGGATTTATAAATTGAAAGTGACATGTCCCCCTGGGTTGAACGATGCAGTGTCATTTAAACCTTTTTTGCAAGGTTTTTCATCAGGAAAAACTGACTTTAAACTATAAAGGATTTATCTGCCGTTGTGTGCCTTTACCATAAGTATACATTATACACTGTTCTTATGTATTATTATGATTTTTTTTTTTTTTTTTACAAATGTTAAAGTACTCTAATGTACCCATACACTTAAAAAGAGTTTATATCAAAATCATTGCTCCATTTTGTGTAGTTGGTAAACAATACTATTATGAAATGAGAATTTTATATGGTTTTTGTAAGCCATTTATGTGATGTTAATGTAATTGACACACTTGAATTTCTGGCCCATTCATATTTTGGCCACTGCTTGGTGTCGGGAGTTCCATCCATGCCCTGTATTTGGTAAGCTCCCCCAATCACTTTCCAGTGTGGGGACGGGCTGCTGGTCCAATCAAGTTTTTGAGCTTTCTCCTCCTGCAGCTTGGGGTCCCCACTGACCCCTGTACATCTATGCCACTAATGTATTTGTCCATCACATCTCCTTCGGCATTGTTGTGCGCATGCGCACTGCCATCCATCATGGCCGCGATGACCGGAACACGCTGAATAAGCGTGTGACGTCATCAGCGGCGGCCATCTTTGCCGTCTGATGGGCGGTACACAGGAGAATCTTCTGATGGGATCAGCTGGGAGGTAGAGGGGAGTAGATAATACAGGGCAGATCTGGGGTTTGTGCTATAAATATTACATAATAAACCATCCCTTTGGTTGCAGCCCAAAACACTGTTGGCGTCCATGAGAGGCATGTCTTGTCTTTCCATACATAGGCGATATAGACTTTTTTTATTATGTCAAGCTCCCTTCTTCTTTTGCCATTTTTGCTATTATGCTGCCTGCATGGTCTGGCCGGACTGTGAGAGTTGATAAGGTGGGCTCTGTCTGTGGGTCCTTACGGATCCCTTTATTTGGAGGTCTGCTTATATGCTCTCCCAATTTCTTATTCTTTTACTATAACACTATAAAGTGTGTTTTTTTTCTGTGAATTCATTCGCCTCAGCCTGCCCCCTCTATATTTAATAAGCTAATATATATATATGCCATTATATCTCTCCTCTTGGAATGCTTAGCATGCCACTCATTTTCTCCAAATACAGCCATTTTTTGCCTGCTCCGCTTTCCCCTCCCACTCCCCCACCTGGCTACCCCTATGGGACTGAACATCTGCCCCTGTTTTGGGCTTGGGTTGGGCTGCTTCCGATGCCATCCATGACCATCTTAAGTGGACCTATCTGACCATTATTATAAATTCTTTAACATCCATGAACTTCATATGTAATGTGATGTAATATTGATGAAGTACCTTGTATGTATGTATGTACAATATGTTTCTTACACGCTCTCCTTCATATGGATAGGGTTGTTTCCACCTTCTATCCCCTGAGGAAGACCTTGTTAGAGGGGTTGAAATGCATCAGCACAACAGGGGAGGATACACAATCCAATTCCAACTGCCTACATGGTCTTCAATCTACATGTGATATATGGTCCTAAGATGGTCTATTGGGGACCAATGTCATTCAAGTGGTCCTTTTTCTCTTTTTAAAAATAGTTTTTGAAGATGAAATAAAAGACAATTTTTTTTTACTATTCAGTTTATTCTGTGTGACTTCTATTGCTGCCAACATAGTCCCACAGGCGATATATTTGTATGTGTCTGTAAAGAATGGGAATGGCCAAAACGACCCTTTGTGGTCCCCAACGCTTTGCTGTGCGCAATCCCTTTGAAGAGGGTCTGCGCAAAAAGTGGACAACTCCACCGGTGGTGGATCCTCCGATCTCCCGGCCTTTAAAGATCTGACTGACATGAAGGCGGAGGCTCTGGGGCGCACTATGTTCACTATGCGGGTTCGGTGCTTCGGCTGGTCTTGGCCGTGGCTCTGGTGTATCAAACACTTACTGGATGGGCAAACATGTTACGCAGTGATCTAGTGAGTGACCAGTTTCCCCCAGCCTTTGCTGAATTGGTGGACCAGTTGGTCCAGGGACTGCAATTTCGTCAGTGATGCCTCCTTGGATGCAGCTCCATTGCTGTCTAAGCTGTGTTTCAGTGGTGGTGATTAGGCAGATGTTGTGGCTGAAGTGTTGGGCTGCGGACCAGACCTCAAAAAAGGCCCTAACTGATCTGTCTTTTCAGGGCGATCGTTTGTTGGGAGCCACTCTGGAAGACCTCATTAAGAGTGTCATGGGAGGGGGCGGCGTGGCCGCAACATGAGAGCGAGCAGACATGCCTGAGCTGGGCTCTGTCTGGCCCCCTCCTAAATCAGCATCTACAGTAGCGACAGAGGAGACCAGAGCCACCAGGAAGGATGCCATCGAAGAGGAAACCTTCTCCACAGCCACCGCAAGCCCTGAGGCTCTGTTCCAGCTCCCTGGAGGCATTCTTCACTGGAGAGTGGCGATCGAGGGAGCCGAGATCAAAGATGGTGCTGGGTGAGTGCCGCTCAGCTGCATGTGTGTCCCCCAGACAGTCCAGACTGGGAAGGGAACCAGGGGAATGCGGTGTGGGACACTAGATACACCTCCACCTGCCCTCTTACAGGGATGCAAACAAACCTGCCCCCCCAGTACATACCTCCACAGGATCCCCTCACTCCCAGGCCGGCCGCAAGGATATGGGAGAGGTGCTGGGGGACAGGGACCTGCGATCCCACATACTATCTCTCCCCACCAAAGCAGGAAAGCTTTGTAACCCGGATGGAAAAAGCCCTGAGGCAAGACATAGAAGCCCTACAAGCTTGATACAGCCCACATATGGGGTAAAGTTGAGACGCTGGAGGACATTACCCCTGCTTTACAAGCCCTCCAAGCCCATTGCAAAGCCCAGGATGTGAGAATTGACACTCTTCTTGATCAGTTGACGACGTGGAAAACTGCAGTTGCAGGGTGAACCTCCATATACGGGGCTTAACGGAGGCGACAGGCCCCAGGGACATTGTCCCCACTCTCCAAGGGGTTTTTAAACAGATCCTAGAAAGAGAGGCCCCTGCCCACATTGAGATTGATCGAGCTCACACATCCCTGAGACCCCCCTCGGATGGCTCCGACAAACCCTGGACATTATATAAATTGCACAAGTACTTGCTCAAGGAACGCATTATCTACCATGTCCGGGGTGTCCGTTATGTGGACTTTGACGGAGCAAAACTGTCCCTCTCCAAACACACACTGATGCAACGTAAAGCCCTAAAACCCCTGCTGGAAAGACTGAAAGAAGCCCACTTGATCTATCGTTGGGGGTTCCCCTTCACCCTATCAGTAACTAAAGATGGCCAGCAAGTCACCCTCAGAAACAAGCCATGGCAGCTTATACGCACCTAACACCAGACAGCTGACATTTTTGAATGGGGTTTTGGAGTCCCTCACCTAAGACACGTTTTCCACAAATTCTAGGAGTTTGGCAATAAGCCTGGAAGACTTCTTGCAAGGGCCCTTAGACGGCAACGCGGGTGAAAATCGTGAACACTTTTAAAGAATAATATGCCCAAGTCTACCAGCTCCCCGAGACCCTTGCAGGCCACACGCAGACACAGAAAGCAGCCTGCCTCGTACAATATCTTGACGAGGCAAAAGCTCCCTAGTTAACAGCGTAGACCAGTGAGCAGCTGGATAGACCTATCTCGGTGGCAGAGATAGAGGCAGTGGTCAAAGACTTGCCAGCAGGCAAGAGCCCTGGCCCTGACGCTATACTAATGTTTTATTATCGCAAATTTTTTCCCCTTTTATCAGACCATATGTGCTCATACTTCAACGCCCTTGCATCAGGCTCTACCATTCCTAAGGAAGCTCTGTTGGCACACATCACGGTTCTTCCAAAGGAGGGGAAAGACCCTACCACCCCGAGCAGCTACAGGCCGATATCACTGCTGAACACCGAGGTTAAGGTCTTGGAAAAGATCTTGCCGGCTGAAATATATTTTGCTGACACTAATTCACCCGGACCAGACAGGCTTCATCCAAGGAAGGGAGGCTCGAGACAATTCTAGCTGGGAGATCCAGCTTATTCACTGGGTAGGGCTGCAAAGATCCGGTCCACCCTGTCTATTGCTATCTACTACGCCTTCAACAGGATGGATTGGACGTATCTTCAGGCAGTGTTGGTGAGACTATACCTGGGTCAAAATATGCTAAGATGGATAGGTTCCTTATATAGTTCACCTGAAGCCAGGGTCAAGGTGAACGGTACTCTCTCTAGTACCTTCCCAATACGTAACGGGACGCGATAAGGTTGCCCCCTTTTCCCCCTTACCTTTGCCCTAACTTTAGAACCACTTTTAAATATGATTCGCTTAAACTCCAACATCAAAGGGTTTCGGGTAGGGACGACGGAGCACAAATTATCCGTGTACGCTGACAATGTTTTGTTTTACGTCATGGACACGCTTATATCTCTCCCTGATAAAATGGCAGAGCTACAGAGGTTTCATTCACTCACTAATTTTAAGATTAAGTATAGTAAGTCAGAGATCCTACCCCTGACAGTCTCACCTGCCCTATGCACCCAATTACAAGCCGCCTTCTTCTTCACTTGGTACAACCCCTCTTTGAGATATCTGGGAATCCAACTTCCTGCCCATTTATTGAAACTTTACACATGTAACTATGCCCCCCCCCCTGCTGTGCACACTTAAAGCCGACTTGCTCCGCTGGGATCGTACTACCTTTTTTTTGGATGAGTCGAGTCAAAATATTGAAAATTAACATCTTGCCGAGAGTACTTTTTCTATCTTCAAATGGTGCCCATATCTTTGCCCGGATCCTTTTCCTTCAACCTCAACAGTCTGTTCCTGAGGTTTGTCTGGCATGGACAGAATCCCCGGATTGCCCTAAGCACCTTGCAACGGCCTAAAAGGCTGGGGGTCCCCTCCATGCGAAGATACTATGAGGCGATTGCGCTGCAAAGAATATTGGATTGGCATCACCCCACATTCACAAAATCCTGGGTCTCTCTTGAGAAATTTTTAGCTGGACGTAACCTGGCTTATGCCCCATGGCTGCCCCGGGCTTCACGGGGTCTCTCTGATTTTGTCTCCTCTCTCTGCCCAGGTGCTGAGGTTGTGGGATGTCCCTGCCGGGCTCCCCGATAACACCCTTAAGTGGTTTCCCCTGGTTCGCTCCCGGGGAACACATGTCCTCCTTCTGCATGTGGGCGGGAGATGGGGAGGCACGATGCGACCGATTCATTCATGAACAAGGTCTGGCATTATTGGAGTTGCTTTCATCCCAATTTGGTCGATTTCCGATGGATGAGTGGCGCTACGGACAGTTGCGTCATTTCATTCACAGCCTGCCTCATACCATTAGACTCCCATCTTCTCTGACCTCATTCGAGAAACTGTGCAAGTCTATAGAACCAGTTCCCTGCTCCATTTCTGTACTTTATGAGCTGTTACAGTCAATGGAATATAGAGACAGGCCAGTCTATGTACGGGAATGGGAAAGGGACCTGCGGCACAATTTCACGGAAACCCAGCTAGATCAGCTATTTAACTTGATCCATAAAAGCTCAGTAGATACTAAGATGCAGGATAATAGCTTTGAAATCCTATCCTGGTGGTACAGGGTACCGACCACATTGGCTAGGATTTACCCAGCAGTCTCTGATGTCTGCTGGAGGGGCTGTGGACTTCGTGGCACCTTCCTGCATATATGGTGGGAGTGTCTGCGACTTTGACCCTTCTGGATGGACGTCAGGGCTCAGATTAAAATAATCCTGGATGTTGATCTGAAAGACTCCCCAATGGAGTTCCTCTTGCATGTGCCTACCATTCCTCTTAGCCAGTATCGCAAGTCGGTCCTGCCGCACCTTTTGAATGCTGCTCGGCGCTTAATCCCAATTTATTGGAAATCGACGCTTCTCCCTAGTCTTCAGGACTGGGTCTGTTTTTGGTTGACACAATAATGGCAGCAGAGGAGTGGGTGGCCCTGAAGCCTTGGCATACCTTGCCAGAGACTGGGATTTTCTGCTGCAGACTTCCAGAATTACTAGATAATACCTGCAAAATGGTGCTGATGTGTTGTTGCTTTCTCTCTTTTTGTGTCCTCTATTTTACCCCTCCCTGGTGGGGTCGTGGCCCCTTGGCACTGTGGCTCTGAGCTGCTCCAGGATATAGCCTTGGACTGGTGCATTAGCTCATGTGACTGCCTAAGCTTTTGAAAGGCACAAACTAGAAATTGTCATATGTTCAGCTCTGTTGATTGTACCTTGTTGTTATCGTCGTTATTGACTATGTGTGGCTATGGATCTACCTCCCCTACTGTAAGTTTTTTCTTTTTTGCGTCCTTGATTATTCTATGTCTTTCTCCATTTTTCAAAATTCAAAATAAAGATTACATAAAAAAAAAAGTGTCATGGGGAAGGGTACCTTTCTTCCACAGTCAAGAAAGGGGAAGGAGCCTTGTCGCAAGCATGGTCCTTCCTTCTCAACACACAAGAAGTTTTTTGTCCCTCAGAGTCCGCCGGCAATAGCTCAAAGCCTTTCAAGCCCTCCTCGGGAGGTTCCAAGCGACCCTGGTAAGGCAAGCCAAGAGCGGGATTCTCCAGACTCATGGATTCGACATGAAGGGGCACCTTCACCTCCATCTCGAGTGGGGGGGACGTCTTAGCTGGTTTCCGGGGCCGTGGATCTCTTTGATAAGCTACTTGTGGGTTCGCGAAGTGATTCGTTCAGGTTACAAGATAGAGTTCCAGTCTTGGCCCCCTGAACAGATTTTTTCCCTCCAATGTGCGTCTGTGCCCGGAGCGCTTGCTGGCCCTCCAGGGTCCTGTACAAAACCTGTTACTCCAGGGAGTGGTTGTCTCGGTTCCAGCATCAGAAAGTTTTCAGGGGTTTTATTCAAACCTGTTCATGGTCCCCAAAAAGGAGGGTACGGTATGTCCAATTCTGGACCTCAAGGCCCTGAACAGATTTGTGTGGGTTCAGAAGTTCTGCTTGGAGTCTATTCACTCTGTGGTGGCATCCCTGCATCAGGGGGACTTTCTGGCTTCCTTCGATATAAAGGATGCTTAGCTGCACATTCCGATCTGTGCCCGTCACCAGCGGTCTCTCCGCTTTGTGGTGGGAGAAGAACATTATCAGTTTTTGGCGCTACGCTTTTGCCTTGTCTCCGCTCCGTGAGTTTTTACAAAAGTGCTGGCTCCGGTTCTGGCATTACTGCGCCAGTGGAGCATTGCTGTTCTGAGCTACCTGGACGACTTCCTTCTGAGAGCGGAGTCTCCTGCGACTCTGCAGGGCAATGTGGAGATCGTCAGTCAAACTCTGACAGAGTTTGGGTGGCTGTTAAACTACCAGAGGTCAGCACTGATTCTAGCCCAGAAATTGGACTATCTGGGTATGACCCTGGATTCTGCTCTGGCCAGAGTGTTTCTGCTTCTGGACATGCTCTGGCATGTTGCAGGCTATGACTCGCTTGCTGCTGTCCAGCAGGTGGGTCTCCCTGTGGACTTGCATGCGGGTAATTGACCTGATGGTATCTACTTTCGAGGCTTTCCTGTTTGCTCAGTTCCATATGAGACCCTTGCAAAAAGAGATCCTGTTGAAATGGACAAATGTCCGGGGTCTCTGGACAAGCAGATTCAGCTGAGCCAGAGAACCAAGAGGTCTCTGGTCTGGTGGCCTGTCCAGGTGGGGAGCAGTCCTGGGCCTGAACTCTGCTCAGAGTCATTGGACGCTGGAAGAATCCGGCCTGCCTATCAACATCCTAGAACTCTGGGTGATCAGACTTTCTCTGCACTATTGGATGAATCCTCTTCAGGGGCTCCCGGTGCGGATTCAGTCGGACAGTGTCACGGCGGTGGCCTATGTCAATCACCAGGGAGGGTCAAGAAGTGTCTTAGCGGCACTGGAAGTATCCGGCATTCTCCGGTGGGCAGAGCGCTTCATCCCGGTTATTTCTGTCGTCCACATTCCGGGGGGGGGGGGGGGGGGACAATTTGGCAGGCGGATTACCTCAATTGCCAAGTATTGGACCGAGGTGAATGGTCCCTTCATCAGGAATGTTCCAGCAGATATGTCTGCGCTGGGGCACTCCTGAGGTAGATCTGTTGGCATCCCAGATGAACAGAAAGGTGCCAAGGTTTGTGGTCCGGGTTCTGTACCCTCTAGCGGATGCCACAGATGCTCTGGTGGCCCCGTGGGGGTCAGTATTGTCTGATTTATGCCTTTCCTCCCCTGCAACTTCTGCCGTGACTGGTTGCGCAGGATCGAAGCCTAAAGGATTCCAGTCATTCTATTGGCCCCGGACTGGCCCCGTCGGTCTTGGTACGCCGATCTGGTGCGTCTGGTCGCAGACATCCCCTGGTGATTGCCTCTCAGGGCCGCTCTTCCATCCTGCTTTACCATCGCTGGCTTTGACGGCCTGGCTGTTGAAAGTCAGGTGCTGAAAGATATAGGTTTGCCTGTGCCT
This sequence comes from Glandirana rugosa, assembly GCA_018402905.1. Classification (NCBI taxonomy): domain Eukaryota; kingdom Metazoa; phylum Chordata; class Amphibia; order Anura; family Ranidae; genus Glandirana; species Glandirana rugosa. The sequence continues at coordinate 1,330,584 of BLSH010179532.1, forward strand.
GTGGTTCAGACTCTGCTTAAAGCTTGGAAATCTACCTCTAGTAAGATCTATCATCAGACGTGGAAAGCGTACTTTTCATGGTATGAGTCAGTGGGTGTTCACCCCTGTTCCTTCTCTGTGATTCGGGTTTTGACTTTTCTTCAGAGGGACATTGAGCAGAAATTGGCTTTGAGTATGATCAAAGGCCAAGTGTCGGTTTTGGCATTTCTCTTTCAACTCCCCCTGTCTTCTCACTCCCTTGTCCATACTTTCATTCAGGGGGTTCGCCATATGACTCTACTGGTATGGTCCCTGCTTCCACCGTGGGACTTGAATTTGGTGCTTTCGGTTCTTTAGAAACCTACTTTTGAAAATATACAGGAGATTTCCCTGCTCACTTTGTCTCAGAAGGTGGCCTTCCTGGTGGCTATCACTTCTGCTCACAGGGTGTGGGAACTGGCGGCGCTATCTTGTCGTTCGCCTTATCTGGTGATCCACAAGAATAAGGTGGTGCTTCGTCCCTTGTCTGTTGTTACTTCCTAAGGTTGTGTCTGATTTTCATTTGAATGAGGACATTGTTTTGCCTTTCCTGTATCCCAGGCCACAACATCCGAGGGAGTTTGCCTTGCATGCCCTTAATGTGGTTCAGGCGATCTGGGTGTATTTGGCTGCCACTGAGTCCTTTCGGAGATCAGACTCCCTGTTTGTGATCACGGACGGGCCGAAGAAGATGCTGTCTGCTTCTCCAGCGACCATTTCTAGATGGATCAGACAGACAGTGACGCAGGCTTACTCTATCAGGGGTAAGGTTCCTCCCTTCCCAGTTAAGGCACATTCTACTCAGGCGCTTAGTGCCTCCTGGACCTTTCGTCACCAGGTGTCAGTGACACAAGTTTGCAAGGTGGCCACCTGGTTGTCGGCGCACACTTTCATAAAAATGTACAAAGTGGATGTGCTGGCGTCTGTGGATGCTTCTTTCGGCCGCAAGGTTTTGCAGGCTGCGGTTTAAGGAGTCATTCCCTCTTGAGGGTGTTTTTTGTTCAGGTTGAGCTCCTGTTTTCCTGGTTGGCCTGTTGTTTTAGAAAAAATGTGCTGAATACTGCGCTAAGTGTAGTGAAAGAAGTAGCTGCTCCTCAACAACCAAACAAAAATTTGTGTAAAATTGCTAAATAGAGTGTAGCGCTCACTGTAAAGTGAAAATAAATTTGTGTAGATAATCACGAAAAAACAAAAAAGCTCAATCTTCCCACAATATCCTGTACACATTACATATGAAATACTCATTTGTGTAAATCAACCAAAAATGAAAAGTGCTATCATAACTAATAAGGTGCTAAAAGGTGATCACTCTTAAACCGCAACAATTATACTCATAAGTTTAGAATTGTCTTTATCATGAATAGGTAATATAGACAGTCTATGAAGTGCAAATATAGCAAAGTTAATAAGGATCCACGTAGATGATCCAATTGTCACAATTCAAAAGAAACAAAGCCTTGAAATTTATAGATGGACAAATATTTATATGCATCCAGATGAATTCACAAGGAAATCTTTATGGTCATCCCCCAATAATAATCTCATGCGCTTACCAGAACGTAGTTATATTCAAGCCTGAATATAAGGTTCCCGAAGCCACAAGGTCAGTTCCTTTCCTCGGAGGTCCACTAGGGGCACTATGATGCCACTGGACTGGATCTTCCTTCAGATTTTCTCAGTGTGAAGGGGGGGGGGGGGGGGGGTTG
>BLSH010179532.1:1458657-1469342 GCA_018402905.1 Glandirana rugosa
AGGGACCTGGGATGGCTAGAATTGTTAGATGCGGGATAGAGGAACGAGGGTAAAAGGAGGTTTTAGGAGCTTGCAGACCAGATGTTGGTTGACTCACTGGTGGAACAATTCTTATTGGAAGAACTGGGGGAGGTTAGACCTAAGGTAGGAGTTGTGAGGTGTCTTTGACGGGAAGAATTTGAGTGTTTACTGGATGATTGGCGATTTTGGTTACCTGTGATAAGACCGTTCGAGGATTTTGGAGGAAAATGGGAGCAAGGAGATAGGGCGTAGATTGTTAAGATCGGTAGGGTCCAGGGATGTTTTTTTGAGTATGGGGGTGACCAATGCATGTTTTCCAGATGCAGTTTCCCCAGGCTTCTTTTTATTAAATGGTGGTTATTGTATGTTGTTTTGACCCCTTAGGGAATCTAAAACCGCAGCATTCAAGGGGAGATCTCTATGGAGATAATACGCTAGTGGTCAATAGATATCCACTGACTAATAGGAATCTATATAATAATAAAAATACACTTCCTTACCTGGAATATTCCCCTTTCGTATATATGATCAGGTAAATATAAATATACCACTTTAGAGTTAATACAATTAATGATACATATGTATATAATGTTACCAGTGTAAATACATACTCCCCATAAATGTCTGAATTATATGATAATGGGATGCCTTTATTGTAACAGTTGTACTTATGAATACACATACCCATGCCTGTCTATTTTTGACTTGCGGGGTTCTCTGATGTCGACCCCACGACCACAACCCTGATCCACTCACCAATAGACAAGGCTGTCCTATGGACACTTTTGTAAGTATGCAATGCTTTAACATCAATAGATACATTTGATTATCTCATATGTTTCTTTATGTACTATGATAAAACATATACTGATGATGCAATGTTAATATGCTTTATATATTATTTTCCCTTCTGTCAGATAATACACGCTCCAGAAGAAGCACTTATGGTAGCGAGAAAGGAATAGAGCAAACAATATGTACCGTTCAGACTGGAATCTCCCAGGTTACAGTTGGTTGGAACCCTTCCTGGTATCTTTAAGTATTGAGAATACTGACTTGTTTATGTTAACCTAAGGAGACGGAGTACCGATATCCTGGGGACATAGAGCACTATTCAATCCAGTGCCCTCAAAAAGCTTCTGGATTGTTTTCTGACTTTTTGACTTTTTGTCAGTTTTTAATGAAATTGCATATGTATTTTATGTATATCTTGTTAGCTATATGTCTACTTTTTTGATGAACTTTTTGTATTAACCACTTCAGCCCCGAAAGGATTTCCCAGTTTAGGACCAGAGCACTTTTTGCGATTCAGCACTGCATTGCTTTAACTGACAACTGCGCGGTCGTGCGACATTGTACCGAAAGGAAATTTGCGCTCTTTCTTCCCCACAAATAGAGCTTTCTTTAGGTTTTATTTGATCACCTCTGCGTAATTTCTGATCACCGCTATAAACAAAAAAAGAGCGTCAATTTTGCAAAAAAATAAAAAACAATACTTTTTGCTAAAATACAAATAAAAAAAAAATAAAAATAATTTTTTTCATCGGTTTTGGCCGATTTATATTCTTTCTCATATTTTTGGTAAAAAAAAGTGCAATCGGAGTTTATTGATTGGTTTGCGCAAAAGTGGCCGTATTTACGAATGATGAGAATTCATTCATGGGGTTTTTTTATATTTTACTAGGAATGGCGGCGATCTGCGATTTTTAGTGCTACTGCAATATTGCGGTGGACATGTCGGACCATTTTGACACTTTTTTGGGACCACTGACATTTATACAGCGATCAGTGCTATGAAAATGCACTGATGACTGTGTAAATGCCATTGGCAGTGAAGGGGTTTACCTGGAGGGGGCGCTCTAAGGGTTACCTGTGTTCCCTCAGTGTGTTGTAACTGTATGGGGGCTGGTAGGGGGAGGGGAGTGATCACAGCTTCCATATACAGGGAGCCTCGGAGATCGGTGTTTACATACACGGACCTCCGTTCTCTCACTGCAGGGGAGCCATCGTGGGTAGTCGGCAGAGATCGAGTCCGCCCTACCCACTCCCTGGCCCCCCCGGAACACAGTGAGCGTTTGAGCGCGCCTCTGCCTCCGGCGGCGCGCAAGCGCTCACAATACTCATTATCGTGGCCACCGTCAGGTGACAGCATTGTGCGATAACGAACCATTTTGCCACCGTCAAGCCACGGCGGGCGGTCGGCAAGTGGTTAAATAAAACCAATTGTTATTCATCATTTTAAACACATGCCTGGAATGTCCATTCATTCCTTTTCAAGCCACTTGAATAAGTAATCTAAAATTAGGATGTGGCATGCTGTATCTATTTGTATCGTCCACAGCTCCACCCTGTGAGAACGAGGCCCCGTCAGTAACTAATTAAATAAACAACATAAATTGAAGGGGTAGTGTATAGTTGCCCATAGTAATGAATGGATGTAAGCTAGCTGTCCACATACCACATCCATGTATTTATGCCAGTGCATGTTTTTACACAAGCACAGTGTAGACATGTGCACAGCCATTCATTAACATGGGCAGTTATAGTCTCCCAGTCATGGAAATGCAACCTCAGTTTACATTGTATGGCCTCATGTGTCTGTGTTCATGAGGCCTAACCCTGATTTTAATAAAAGCTACAGATTTAACAATAAGGAAAGTTATTTTTTAATATTACATTAACATGATTAATTTTATATGAAATTTAGGTGATTTTGTTTACAATTTACCTGTAGTATAGAAGCATCACAAAAAATGGATGATTAGATATTGAAAATGATTGTGACATGGCATGATTAGCTCAGGTTTAGTGGACTTCAGATTAATAGCCACTAAATAAGAACTGCATGTTCTACAAATCCCATCTATCGTGATCGAATGCTGACTCTGCTATTTTCTCCTGAGATATATTTAGTCTGGCAGAGAACAGCAAGACACAACTCATATAAAGTGCACCAGGCTAGTTTAGAAGAGCAGAGTTTTTCTAAATTATTGGAGATTTCCCAAAAGAGCTTCAAAATAATGCTCATCTTGAATGATCAGTTAAATTAAACTTGCTCTCTTTGGATCAATTTAATACATCGGATGCATGATCCAACTCATGCCAGACTAATTTTCAGTTTGATGACCCTTCATGTGCCATTTAGCCAAAGCCATTTTTCACTTAAATAACTTGTGACAAAAGTTATCTGTCTGAAAACACATGGTCCAGCAAATCTGGAGTTTTATAAGTGCCTATCACATCAAAGTGATGACAGCACGTACTGGTGTTCCATACATATCAAACTGTGACAGCTTTATGGAAAGTTATGCTATGCTACGTTGTGCTATTTCAGCATACTGTGCTTACTAAGATTTCGCCATCTCCCCTGGCCTGTGTTGCTGTGCATGTGTTTGCATACTAACAAACCACAAATGAGGACTACGAAATCACAGCCAAGCTAAAACCAAAAGGAGGGGATTAAGCAAACCTTTAGCTGACCTAAACCTCCGGAGCAAGCAATTATACAAGACCACTGGGAATATAAATTAAAGTCACTGCATATAAAAATGCACAGACATACACATTTTATGGCATAGATTTTCTTTTCATGTATAAATGTTGAGCAAACTACAGGTAAGTATATTGTAGTTCTTTCTTTTTGTTTTAAACTGAGAACATAAAATCTCTATTATATTGGCATGACTGGAATACTATATTAATAATTAGAATTGTTGCTGTAGTTACTGTAACATACAGAGTAATTTTAATAAAAGAGCAGAAATGCCTTAAAGGGACACTGTCATGAGATATTAATGGAAGCTGCCATTACTGAACTCTCCATTCTGATTCTTTGTCTTCAATGCACTTACCCAGAATGAATATAGAGATACGTAGTCCTGACATCCATTTACAGCATACTTGTTCTAGGGTTGTGACTAAAGCATATCAAAGTCAGACACATCCAATTTTCAGAAAAGATTTGTAATGGCAGTCCCCATGCTTCTCCCATGATAGAATCACTTTAAGACAACCAGAAAATTGAACACAAAGGCAGGCATATTGGTATTTAAATATGAAGGGCATATTTCACTAAAACAAACAAAATATGGATAAAGTGTTGTGGTATGCCTGCTTACATGTATGCACAGATGTGTGTACACATTGAACAGAATCCCTGATCCAATCTAGCAAATCATACATCAATTCGTAATGCATACAGCTTCATTTTAGTTTGCAGTGTGTGTTGAACAACGAAATAATGATGACATGTAGACCTCTTTTCTTTTGGGAGGGAGGGGGGTGCTATCTGGCACCGTGCCTGTGAGATAATAACATTAGGACAGAGATAAGTTTGTCACATGGATGTAGATACACACTCAAAAAGCTGGTCTGTGTGAAACTACAGCAGCACCTGTGTCTATAAGGTCATGTGACTCAGTTGTTTGTGTCTACTTCCTGGATACTCCACCTTATACTGTATAACACCACAGTCCTCCAATTGGGGGTTTCTGAGCCAGTTAGGGACAGGAAGTACCTGCCTGTAACCAACTAACTACAGTATGTGGTAGTTAATAAGCAAAAGCTATTTACAAATACAGACAGTAGATGGCAGAGGAACCCTACACCAGTATGGCCTGCTCACTAGCCAATGATATGTGCATGGAGCAAGGTAGATATGGTTCGGATGAAGCAAAGGTTCGGTATAATGAAGTATATGGTTGGTATAGGTGCAGTCTAGGTTTGGAATACGTGTGTTATAGAGTGCAGTATGGGTTCGGTATGGATGGGGTACACTTGGTGTCTAGCTCTCATTGACTTGGTCTCTGCTAGCAGTATCAGCAATGGGTAAATATCCCTCTCACCAGTCCTCAGGAAGCTGTGGTGACCTCTTGCTATAGAAGTGGGGCACTCTCCGTCTCTCCCCAAAAGCCTCCAGTGATCAGCGGTGGGAAGCAGAGGGTGAGTAAACACTCCAGGCTCCCTGCTGCAGTGGTGCAGGTGCTGCAATGTGGGTGCTGCACTGCCCCCGGTGTCCTCTCTTCCATTCTCAGGCTCAGACATCCGCTTGTATGGTCTCCAGCTGGCAGGTGAATATCCAGACAGAGGTGCTCTCCCTCTATCTCCCTCAGTGCTAAGTGGAAGAGCGTTTCCAGGCAGTTTAATAAAAATCATATCTCCGCTCCTCCCACTGCACAGTACATATTGGGTTCTGTAGTGTAACCATTATAGTGTAGCCATTATATGATTGTTGTCTCAAACTACCACTCCAATAATTCTTAATGCTCTGCTTAGAAGTCTATGGGCTTGCATGGCTTTAGATCTCCTCCTGCTGGCTGGTGGCAGATGTTGCAGCATAACATCTGTATCTCAGTAGAGGGAGAGTAGAATAAAGGGCAATGTCTCTATCTCCATATTGCTATAGCCCAGCACCTGGCTACACAAACATGTACTAGTAATGTTGATTTTAATAACATGCTTAACCCCACTATTACTAAACATTTTGCCAGTGGCCATGCTTAAGAAAACTGTGTGGTGATAGATCTCTGGCTTTTGTTATGAATGCAAGAGAATATCTTTGCATTCCAAAAACTCAACACTCTTTCTGAGGATGACCTAGCACATAAGAAAATTGTGTGGTGATAGATCTCTGGCATTTGTAAGGAATGCAAGAGAATATTTTTGCATTCCAAAAACTCAACACTCATTTTTTAGGATGACCTGGCGCTGGGAATAGAAGAGATTATCCCCTTTGTCTGCTCTGTAACCAGGGATATCGTGGATCACTTTCCCCATGGAGTGACCATTTACAGGGAATGACCTGTGTTTTGCAGAAATGAAACTCTTTTTTGGCTAATGCTGTTTCCCACTTACTCTCACATATCATTGCAACTAACCTCATTTGAGCATGCAAACACCTCTACAGCTTCCCAGAATACAAATTAGAACACTTTGAAAGCATACCTATTAAAAGCCACATTAAACTATGCAGTAGGAGAAAAGAGGACATTGGTCAGTGGGCCCCGGTGGCGAATGTGGCCTGCATGTCCAATTCCACTCCCGATATGCAGTCCATCTGAACATTGCCTCTTGGCAAACGACACATAACAAACAGATTTTTTTCAGAAATAAGTGTGTTGGTCTAAGGTGAAAGAGAAAGTGGGTAACTTGGAAGTGTGCAACACCAGTTCTTAGTAATTGTTGGTGCAATTACAGATGCCGATAGAGTTAAATGATCCTTCTGATGTCCAAAGGCTCTTTTGTAATGTTTATCAATCCATATATACAACATATCTTAATGACTTAATATAACCTGGAAGCACTTGAAATCTTCTTGAATAGCTTTTGTTTACCCCAACTGTCCACAAAGGACAGAGATACCCCCCTTTCCCCCACTCTGGTTGAACTGGAGGCTGCAGTGGCTAGTTTTCCTAACAGGAAGGCTCCAGGTATTGATAGCCTCCAGAAAGAACGATACAAAAAGAGTAACTTCTCTCTACTTTATTTATGACTAGAGTTGAGCGAACCCGAACTGTAAAGTTCGGGTCCGTACCGAACTTTGGGGTGTCCGTGACACGGACCCGAACCCGGACATTTGAAAAAAAAGTTTGGGTTTTGGGTTCGGGTATTTGATCCCGCCTGTTGAATAGCTGCAGGGCAGCCAATCAACAAGCGTTTCACTGGTTTGCCCTTAGAAGCCATCACAGCCATGCCTACTAATGGCATGGCTGTGATTGGCCAGTGCATCATGTGACCCAGCCTCTTTATAAGCTGGAGTCACTTAGTGCTGCATGTCACATGCTCTCTGGCTAGTGTAGGGAGAGGATGCTGCCGGCGCTGTGAGGGACAGATTGCAGACATAATAACATCTCATCCTGCATTACAGAACGATCTGATTGTGGACTAGGTAGAGATTACTACTACTACTGCTTTGAGGGACAGATTGCATATCTCATCCTGCATTACAGAACGATCTGATTGTGGACTAGGTAGAGATTACTCATACTACTGCTTTTAGGGACAGATTGCAGATCTAATAACATCTCATCCTGCATTACAGAACGATCTGACTGGACTAGGTAGAGTCTACTGCTTAGAGGGCAGATTATTGTTCTAAAATCATCTCCTAGTTCTATAGGGTCAGGTTCCTGCTGTTGCTGTAAGGGACACATTATTGTTCTAAAATCATCGCCTACTCCTATAGGGTCAGGTTCCTGCTGTTGCTGTAAGGGACAGATTATTGTTCTAAAATCATTGCCTACTCCTATAGGGTCAGGTTCCTGCTGTTGCTGTAAGGGACAGATTATTGTTCTAAAATCATTGCCTACTCCTATAGGGTCGGTTCCTGCTGTTGCTGTAAGGAACAGATTATTGTTCTAAAATCATCGCCTACTCCTATAGGGTCAGGTTCCTGCTGTTGCTGTAAGGGACAGATTATTGTTCTAAAATCAACTCCTCAATATTTTGGGGGCTACCCCAATTAGAAAAAAAAACCAACAACAAAAAGTGTTGGCTACCACCTTCTCCTCCTCCTCCTCCACCACCGCCACTTCCACCTACACTGCACGGTCACGCCCTAATCAACCTCTAGGCTCCTACTCCACATCCACCCCCCCTTCCCATTTTTATTTTTTTAATTTGATTTTAAGTTATTTTCCCTGTCCCCATTTTTTTGTAGGGCACTTGTCCTACTCTTACCCCCATGTTACTTCCTTTTGCAGCCCTCTAGCACTTGCCAGGACTTTTTTACAACCATTTTTGTGCCGCAAAGTTCGGGTCCCCATTGACTTCAATGGGTTTGGGGTCCGGGGTCAAGTTCGGGTCAAGTTCGGTACCGAACCTGAACTTTTTCGCGAAGTTCGGCCGGACCCGCCGAACCCGAACATCCAGGTGTTCGCTCAACTCTACTTATGACATTTAATGAAACAATGCATATTAGTAGGGTTGTCCCGATACCGATACTTGTATTGGTATCGGGGCCGATACTGAGCATTTGCCCGAGTACTTGTACTCGGGCAAAATGCTCCGATGCCTCATCCGATACTTGGGCAAGCAGGGGATGATCAGTGCAGCGCTGGAGGGGGATTTACAATCACTGATCTCCCTGTATATATTTCATTGTACACTGTAAAAAATGTCTGTGAAATTTACAGTACAATTCTGTGAAATCATGACATCAAAATGTTGTAAATTGAAAAACAATAAAATGGTGTTACATTTACACAAATATTCTGTAAATACTAAAAATACAATAGTAAAATCTTGAATCAAGCACAAATGTTAATTTTACGGTAAAATATGTCAAAAGAACAGGAAGTGGCTCACAACAGGAAGTGACTCAGAACAGGAAGTACACTCAACCTGTAGGGCATTCAGGTGCTTTCTCCTTATCCCTCTGGCGTATAGCTCTTCATCTCCTGGCCTCTGCATACCTGTAAGTTTTTTAGTTTGCTTGCTAATACTGTCCTAAATTCTATTTACTTTGATTTTCCTGCCTCTTAAATCCTTAGTCCATATTTTTGTAGCACAAATGTACAGCATCATACTGGGCATGTGCTTTTCATAAATCTATTCCATTAGTATTTCTCATGTCTTTATAGTTGTATAGTGTCACAGTGACTGGGGTGAGGAGATATTTTGCAGTCATAATAGTAATAATGATGACTGCCCAGAATTAGCCTGGTGGGGTTTATGGGTAATGGGGAGGAGCTCTTTCAGTTTGTTGCTTTGCTGTTGTGGAGTTAGTTTGCAAAAATGATTACCTGTCATTTATGCAGCAAAACACTAGAGACATACTGGAGCAGGGTTGCTAACCGTTTGTAAAATTACGGACAGCCTGTCAATTTTAACAATTTACAGGCTATCAGTAAACGTCCATATGTGGATGGCAGGTGTCTGTGAAAACCCAGAAAACAAATTTATATGCACTGTGCATGCGCAGTGCTGGAGATGGCTGATGATATTTGCCTATCTCCGACGCCCATGCACATTGCAGCGGCAAATCAGGTCTGTGCATGCACACTGCCCATTTTCGTGATGTCATCAAGGACACTGCTCAGGATCCATAAAACCATGCGCCCATTTCCTGCCTGCTGCCATCTCCAGCCAGACTTTGAGCAAGAAGGACCCCCCTGCTGCTCCCTTCCAGCACGCTTGCCTGCAGAACTCTGCTTGCACAGGCCACATAATTGGTATGCTTTCTGGTACTACTCTGCCACAGGTATTTTGGCCATTTTGTGTGCACTAAGCTCAGTTTGAGAGTGCAAATAGGCCGCACCACTTGCCTGCCTAACTCTGCTGGCACAGGCCACATGATGTATGTGAAATTGTGAATTAATGTGTACTACTACACTATGACACCACTGAGAATATTTTGGGCATTTTGTGTGCGCACTGAGTTCAGTTTGAGAGCCCCAATGGCCATGCTTCCTGCCTCTCTAACTCTGCTGACACATATTAGGCCACATGTATTATGGGATTGTGAATGTGTACTACTACACTACTGGCACCACTGAGATTATTTTGGGCATTTTATGTGCACTAAGTTTAGTTTGCTTGGCCAGCCAGGAAGAGGCTGAAGGTAAAGATAATAGTGGCTACTGGGCCTGGCCTGAATTTCCCAGCCTTGCCTGAACTGAGGACTCCCAGTCCCGCCAGCTCTTACCACAGTGTCACCACTGCTGATTCCCAAGAAGTACCGCCTGTCTGTCTATTGCAACTCCTGAAAAGCATTCCCTAGGCTTCATCACGGTAAGCAAATATACGATTTGCTGTAGTGTGTCAACAAATGATCTTCTCTAGTGAGTCTCATGGTATTCTTCTCTCTCTCTTTGTGTGTTAGGGCTACCCCATCTGCTTCGGTTCCACTCGCTCAGCATGCTTGCCTGTGTAACTCTGCTCGGACAAGCCACAGAAGGTATGTATGCTAGTACTACCCATCCACTAAGATTATTTTGTGCATTTTGTGTGCACTAAGTTCAGTTTGCTTGGTCAGCCTCCTTTACCCTCTCCTCTCCCTTTTTGTTTTTGTACTGAATGAGAGATTTTCCTGCACTCGTTGGACTGTGGACTCCCAGTCACGCCAGCTCATATGCCATGGTGCCACCACTGCTGAAGTACTTTCTGCCAGTTTCAACTCCTGAGAAGCATTCCATTGGTTTCATCAGGGTAAGCAAATACATGATTTGCTGTAGTGTGTCAACAAATGATCTGCTGTAGTGATTCTCATGGTGTTCATCTCTCCCTCTTTTTGTTTTAGGGCTACCCCATCTGCTCTGGCTCCACTCACTCAGCATGCTTGCCTGTGTAACTCTCCTGTCACAGGCCACATGATGTATGCGATATTGTGAATAAATGTGTACTACTACACTATGGCCACCACTGAGATTATTTTGGATGTTTTGTGTGTGCACTAAGTTCAGTTTGAGACTGCCAAAGGCCACACCACTTGCCTGCCTAACTCTGCTGACACAGGGGATGCTACATGTATGTGATTGTGAATGTGTACTACTACACTACTGGCACCACTGGTGAGATTATTTTGGGCATTTTATGTGCACTAAGTACAGTTTGCTTGCACAGTCAGCCTCCTTTACCCTCCCCCTCCCTTTTTGTTTTTGTGCTGATAGGTTGGATTTCCCTGCACTCACTGGACTGTGGACTCCCAATAATGCCAGGTCCTATAC
>BLSH010179532.1:1472055-1486275 GCA_018402905.1 Glandirana rugosa
AACCCCCCCCCCAAAAAAAAAGAAAGCATTGTAAAATAAATAAATAGGTAAATAAATTGTAAAAAATAATAAAAAAATAAAATTGTAAAAAAAATAAATAAAATAAAATATTCATGCCACTGTCACATGACCTTAAAAAAAGTATCGGTAATCGGTATCGGCGAGTACTTGAAAAAAAGTATCGGTGCTTGTACTCGGTCTTAAAAAAGTGGTATCGGGACAACCCTACATATTAGCATTCAAATGATAAAAATCCTCTTGCAGGCTTCTATGGGTTTATTTCTTATTAATATTCTAATATTGTTAACCTAGAACAAAACTGGGTTTATGTCAGCCAAGTCCACTGTGATCAACACCTTCAAGGTGTTTCTCAACCTACAGATCCCCACAGAAAATTAAGTCAATAAAACATTGTTAGCTTTGGTTGTTGCCAAAGCTTTTGCTAGCAAAAAATGTCGGTGTCTCTAGAGAGTACTGGAGAAATGTGATTTTGGCACTCGTTTCCTACAATGGGTACAACTGATAAATGCAAATTCAGAAGCCTCTGTCAACAACTTGCATTCCTGCTGTTCTACACTTCAAAGGGGCACCTGTCAGGGCTATCTCCCATCTCCACTATTCATTTCTCTAGCAATCAAACCCCTGGCTACTCTCATGGGTCAATCTAGACAGGTGGAGGGTTCTATTAGAAGGACACATGATGATAAAATCACACTTTATGCAAATGCAGAGAAGGGCAACCTCACTGATAAGAGGCATGGAGGAGCTCAGCTATGAGGGAAGATTAGAGGAGCTGAATTTATTATCGCTTGAGAAGAAGAGATTAAGGGGCGATATGTTCAACATTTATGAGTACACGGTATAAAGTGCGCTACTTCTACATCTACATGTGCTGGATATATCCAAAAACAAAATAACCTAAATAAGTAATGAAGGTATTAAATAAATAAAATGTTTGATACAAATACCATTCAAGTGAAATGTGCCAAAAAGTGCCAGAGCCTGAATTAAAGTGCAATCCATGACTCCATAGAAGTCCATTGTGATAAGCAAGTGCAACGTTTTCATCGAAAAAATTGGTTGATGTATAAATCAATCACATCCTCTAATAATCAATTCCAGTGGTCTTCAAGTGACAGTGCTGTGCTATTCCACTTCAATTCACTCCATGTGTGCTGTGCCCCAACCCCAGTGGGTCCAAACTCACCAAACATGGATAGCAAAAAAAAAGATAAATAAAAACTCCAGTATCTATACCAGACGCTATAACTTTCATATACACTTTTATATACACTTATTGGGAATTTTTTTTTACCAAAGATGTGTAGCAGAATACATTTTGACCTAAATTCATGAAGAAATATAGTTTTTATTTTTTTATTGAAAATGTTTTATAGCAGAAAAATAAAAAATATTTTTTTTTCAAAATTTTCCATCTTTTTTTTTTATATCACACAAAAAAAGACATAAATTTCATTTGAGTACAGTGTTGCATGGCTGTGCAATTGCTATTTAAAGTAGCCTAGTGCCGAATAGCAAAAAATGCCCTGGTCATGAAGGGAGTATAATCTTCCGGAGGTCAAGTGGTTAAAAAGGCCTGGATTCTTTCCTAAATGCACAAAATATAACTGGATACTAATATTTATAGGTAAGGTTGATCCAGGAATATCCATTTGCCTCTCAGGGGATCAGGAAGAGTTTTTTTACACCACTGGAGCAAATTGGATTGTGCTGTATTGGGGTTTCTTACCTTCCTCTGGATCAACTGTGGGTATAGGATTGTGTATATGGAGGTTTCAATTTGTGTGTGTTTTGGTATTTTCTTTGTTCTGTGGGTTGAATTAGATGGACTTGTGTCTTTTTTGAACCAGATTAACTATGTAACTATATAACTATGTACTGTTGGCTAACACTCCCTCCTCCTTGCTCAGCACTATGTCCATTATTGAAGAATTCATGAGTTACTGCAGCTTCTTATTAACCTTGGCAAGTCCACACTGTTTTAAATCGATCTTGTGCCATGCCCTTTTACAGGCCTGCTGCCTTATATTCAAGAGGTTACTGAATTCAAATATCTAGGTATTCATATTTCTTGATAAACTACAGAATACTTCTCTTGAATCTCCTTTTGCTCAAATGGTTTAAATATAAAAGCACTACCTGGTGCAAGCTCCCATTGATAGTCTGCTAAAAATGGTATGAATTCCCTATTTATTGTATGTTTTCCACAATGCACCTTGCTGGATTTCACTGTAGTACGTTGTAGGGAAAAGGCCCCCAAAATCAGTTTTTGAACTCTTCAATATTCATGTGATCAGAGAGGCCTTTGTGCCCTCAGTCCATGGATATATTGTACTTTCTTGCCTCTCATTTACACCTTATGGATTGTGAGTGAGTAACTGCTCAGCTGCATCTTACATTTTATTTTCACATTATTTTAAGGATTAAAACCCTCTGTACCTCTGTAAAAACAATACATATTTTAACCACTTCCAGCCCATGCTATAGCTGAAAGATGGCTACAGCATGGGCTTACTTTGCCGGGAGGGCATCATATGACATCTTCCCATAATCATGCTGCCGGTGTGCCCCCTGTGGCTCCAGTGCTGCCAATCAGTGCTCATCAGTGCTGCCAAACAGCACCCATGAGTGCTGCCAATCAACGCCTCCTCATCAGTGTCACCTATCAATACAGCCTCATCAGTGTCCACCAGTGCTGCCTCAAGGTACCTTTCAGTTTCACCTCTCAGTGCCCATCAGTGCCTGCCTATCAGTGTCGGCTATCAGTGCCACCTTATCAGTGTCCTATATCAGTGCTGCCTATCAGTGCCCATCAGTGCCACCTACCTGTGTCCGTCACTGTTGCCTATCAGTGTAGCCTCATCAGTGCCTCCTCATCAGTGCCCACCAGTGCTGCCTCATCAGTGCCACCTCACCTGTGTCACCTCATCAGTGCCCACCAGTGCTGCCTCATCAGTGCCACCTCACCAGTGTCACCTCATCAGTGCCCATCAGTGCAGGCTATCAATGCTCATCAGTGCAGCCTCATCAGTGCACATCAGTGAATGAGAAAAATTACCTGTTTGCAAAATTCTATAACATTTTATTTGTGTGAAAAAATGATAAAAATGTCATGTGTACAGTGTTGCATGACCGTGCAATTGTCATTCAAAGTGTGACAGCGTTAAAAGCTGAAAATTGGCCTGGGCAGGAAGGGGTTAAAGTGTCCAGAAGCAAGTGGAAAATACCTATGTTAGTTGCCCTGCACTTTATGTCATGAGGAATGTGTTGGATGCCTCTAAGCATCTTTGTGGCATTAAAGTGGTTGTGAACCCTCTCATATACCTAGTGAAGTGAATAGTCTCAAATGGTACACAGAAATGAAACAAATCCTCCAACATGGTTTTACTTGTTTATCTGCAGTGTTCTCTTCCCTAAACCCCTTCAAAAGGGCAGAATTGTGTTAAAATCCTTCTTCATCTGTTAGTATCACAGAGGAGGAGGAGGCGGAGAGTTGCAGTTACAGTGTGTGAGAGCTGAATGGAGGAAAAATACACCCCCCTGTGTTCTGAATAGACAATTTCTGTGCTGAGCTCCCTCCCCCCTCACAAAATGACCTCATGTGTCGGGGAAACTGCTCAGAAGTAAGACATGATGATAAAAGATCCAAATGCAATATTCCCCATGCACACATTCATGGAAATGGCTGTAATAATGCTGGGTGCTGTAATGACCACTGACTGGAAACTGCAGACAATCTGAGTGAAGAAATGCCATCAGCACACCCAGGATTCCTCAGAAGGGTCCAAAGCTTTATTTACATGGTCACGCGGTACACATACGGCAACGTTTCGGAACCACGCAGGGCCCCTTTGTCAGGCACTTAGAGAGTATGTATAAAAATAGGATCCCAAAATCTTTCCACCAGCTTTGGAAGGATTTCAAACCTAGCAATAAGTCCTTTACCAACATCTATAGCTACAGTACACTTTATGAGCATAGAACAAATTGCAAGCCATAAAAATACCTCCTATCATTCTTTCTGACACTGTGGCTAGCACAGAAAACACCAAAGGCCTAATCTCACACTTTTATGATCATATTTAATCAAGCATTTAGTACATTTGCCCCAACAGAGTAAGGGCCACAAGGAACATGAACTGGGTGACATCTGGTAGGATCAGTGGGAGGAGATCCTATGTTACTAGGATATCACTGTCTTCACAGGACCTACTGTGCAATCAAATTTCTATTCCAAATACTGCTATACAGTGACTCCAGCTCTACTAAGTACAGTCCTGTACTACAGTAAGTGCAGTACTGGCCAGGGAGGTCTGCTGCACCTCTTTTGGATATGTGGACTATTTATAAAGACTTTGGTGAATTGTGTGCCTCTATTTTGTATCCATTAGTCTGAAATACATGGTTCAAATT
Source organism: Glandirana rugosa (assembly GCA_018402905.1). NCBI lineage: Eukaryota > Metazoa > Chordata > Amphibia > Anura > Ranidae > Glandirana > Glandirana rugosa. Next base: position 1,476,490 of record BLSH010179532.1, read on the forward strand.
GGTATACAACCTATTTATACAGGTTGTTTTTACAGCTGTGGTACATTTATAAGCATGTTCACCTAAAATATAACATGCAAACAGATTTGAGTCAGTTCATTTTACAAGATTTGCACTGGTTCACTTATATATTCTCATATACTGTGTATAGATTAAATAGGCAGTGTGGGGGGTTAGCTCAATGGGGATCACCTTCCCTGGGAAAAAGGTCGTCCAAACGGCAGTTTTCCTTAAAATCTGGCTTGTAGCCAGGATTATTAAAAAGGTTGCATGTAGAAATCAAATAAACAAAACAGAAAATAAACCCTCGCCATCCGACACTAACTAAACATTTCAGTTTTTCCTAACTGAGCGGTTCAGGGCTTCTCCCAGACACCCACAACACATAGACAGTGCAAACCTTTTTGTCTCAGTCCATAAGCAAACTTCCATATATCAGCTCTCTCAGGCTGATGGCTCCTGAGTCCCAGGCCAGAGCAAAACTCTGCTCTCCTCCTGATTATTTAAAACACCTGATGGTGGACTCCAGTGGACCACAAAATCTGGCCTGGAACCAACCCTGCCAAGGTGGCTGGTAAAACTGGATTCCATGAACGCATGCGAGACAACATGTATCGTCCATCGATCACCTCGCCTCGTATAGTGTTACAGCAGATAAACTTGAAATATTGCTTATGAAAATGTCATATTTATTGTATACAAGGAAGTGACGAGTGTGAAACAGAAACCTCTTATCACCTCTGTAAACTGTGGATATTCTGTGTTGTTAATATTAATTGGATATCAAGTTATACACCCATCTGTGTTTAGTTTTATCTGTAAGAACAGTGACGTGCAGAGCTAGTGCTGGGTTTTCCTTTTAGAGAGCCCCACTTGCACTGAAAACAGAGTAATATGGATGCACCTTGTATTAAATATTCATTTGTCAAATAACGATTTTAAAAAGATTATGAAAAGGATTATGTAAAACTCCACTTTACACATTTTTAAACATTTTAAAATAAATGTAAAATAAAACTGACCAAAAACCATTATAGTTTCCAAGAGTTTTTAATTTCTTTAACTCCTGTCTGTCAAGTTAAATGCATTCTAAAGTGCAAATAGTGATAATGATCAACAACATCCAATCATATTTCCGCTTTGTATTGATCAGATCAATGAAACTTAAAGTAGAATTTTGGAATAAAGCTAACTAATTGTCAGGAAGGCACTAGCCATAGTACAGCTGAAACCTCTAGATCAGTGGTTCTCAACTTCGGTCCTCCGGACCCCCCAACAGGCCAGGTTTGCAGGATAACTGAAATACATCACAGGTGATATCATTTGCTGCTCAGTGATTGCAGCGTTCTAGTCTGCATCTCCCCAAGGTAATACTTAAAATCTGGCCTGTTGATGGATCCCGAGAACCGGAGTTGAGAACCACTGCTCTAGATGTTCACAGGTGCAGATGTGTGGGTGTCTGTCTTTTTGTGCATAACGGTGCACGCCTGCTGCTAATGTTGGTGCCAATGGGACTATTTAAAGTGCAGCAGTTCTATTAGCCAGTGCTGTCTGATCTGCAGCTATTACCTGTGTTTCTGTATCTGTTCCTGTGTTGAGTCCTGTTATTGACCTGGTTTGCTCTGACCTTGCCTGAACACTTCCTGCCTTGACCTTGGCCTATCCTTAGATTTTCTCTGTCTCCTTCTCATCTGCCTGATTCTGAGTTGCTGACCTCTGCTTGTATCCTGACCATTCTTTGCCTGCCATCCATACCAGTATATGAGTGTCTGTTACTGACCTTGCTTCAGTTATCCTTCAGTTCTACTCTGCATGCTACCTGGTCCCTGTTGGTTCTTTACCTGCTGAGTGCTACCAATCCTGCCGCACCTACCACCTGCCTGTCAAGAACTTGCTGTCTGCCCAGTCCTGGGTCTGCTGTCTCTGCTGCCATCTGCTGTTCCAGTGGTCCAACCTGTTTATGGTGACACACCTTCTACCTGTTACCTAGTATCGCAGATGACAAAACATCTTACAGGCACTCATACCTCGCCATGCTCTCACGGCCACTGTCACAACATCAGTGGTCTCAGAGCTGGGGCTGTATGATAGGCCTCCGTCTACACGTCAGGCTCTCCCACAAGGTACATGACACTAATCTTAAGAATGCTCCTTACCCCCTCCTAACACCTATTCTTACTAACCTGTGTAAGAAAGAGCTGCATACTTACCTATTTTCAGGTCACTCCAGTCCGGTCACTTAATTGGCTCTCCTGTGTCAGCTAACAGTGGCTTCAGGGGATAGAACAACAAATGGGTCATAGGAGTCTATAGGCGACATCACCGCTCACGCAATACCAGCGATTGTCGTGTGCTCCCTCCTCTACCTCACTTGAGAGATCAAGTGACCAGAGTGGAGCGGCCTGAAAATAGGTAAGTATACAGCTCTTTCTTACACAGGTTAGTTAAAATATATGTTATGAGAGGGCCAGGGAATGTTTTGAAGATTGATAAATGAAATAGAAGGGGCTAGAAAGTCCACAAAAAAGTGATCCTCCTCACTCGGGCTCTATGGCCAGAAACAACAATGCATATCACTATAAGAGCAGTACAGAGACAACCTAAAGTGCCATATATTTAAGCCACTGGAATATGGATACACCAAAATAGATCTTGCTTAGGGATATATAGTAAATATAGAGAATATTTTATTGATAAATTTACTTGAACACATGTAAAAAATTACCCATGCATGGCATGGATATACACAAGAACCCTCCAATTACCCTGTCTAATGACAATGTTGTCATAAAATAGTTAAAAACACATGTCCAGACATCATTCAGCTCACTCACACCATATCATACAAGAATTCCTATAGGAAAAATCCAAAATTGAAATATGTCAATGTATGTATGGAGGTATAAACCCGGGGTAAGGCAGGCAGATGGGCTAGGTAGCACAAAGCAACTGATTGGACATCAAAATCACAGCTTCCTATTTGGTAGGACCGAGTCTCTATCAATCAGAGGGACTGAAGATCCCAGCAGCAAGGTACCAGTGTCTCTATTAGGGATTGCGATGAAGAGCGTGGACAGTGTGCATAGGGGTGAACACACTGCATGTGGTCATAGGCTGTCAATGCTCAGAGGATAGAGACATATCAGACCAACTGCGGACTTAGTAACACAGAGTGCATGTGCATATGTAATCCACTGCATTCCCAATCAGCATGGAGTCTGCTATGGTCGGCTGCATAAAGGTGCTGCTAGGGGAAGCAAACATGGATCGGTCTCACCCAGTTGTGATGTCTTCTGGCGACCGCCTAGTACATAATCCTCATAGGCTGCTGTGTGATCAGTAGCTGCTTGGATAGAATGGGATGAATCATTCGATTCCCCGATGCCAGCCGCGAGAAGCGTCCACAGAAGGTGCTCCTAGATAGGGTCCACCGTGCCGCGCAAGCCTCGGAACCCAGGGGAGAGGAGCTGAAGGCATCAGGACATGCTAAGCATGCTTAGCTGTGATTTTGAAGCCCAATCAGTTGCTTTGTGCTACCTAGCCCACCTGCCTGCCTTACTCCTGGCTTACACAACTGAGTTGTGATCAGTGTTAATTTCGTCGACTAAAACCGACTAAAACATTTTAGTCGACTAATGTAATACCATTTAAGTCGACTAAAATACGACTAAAACTAGAACTAGAAGTGAGATGACTAAAATATGACTAAAACTAAAATGGCATTTTAGTCACAAGACTAAAATGGGACTAAAACTAAAATGCCATTTTAGTCAAAAGACTAAAACTAAATTGAAATTTGACTTCAAAATTAACACTGGTCTGTAGTGCATGTTCATACCTCAATACTATAAATAATAACTTATTAGATTTTTCATTTCAGCTGTATATAATGAGTTTGGAAATTGTAGAGAACTGCTTAAATAATGCATTACAATTTAACTACACCCATTCGATTTTAGACGACTAAAATGAGTTTTAGTCGACTAAAATGTCCTGGAGATTTAGTCAACTAAATAGGACTAAAACTAAAACAATTGCAGAAGACTAAAATGGGACTAAAACTAAAATGCCATTTTAGTCCTAAGAGTAAGACTAAAACTAAATCGAAATTTGCTGCCAAAATTAACACTGATTTGTGATCCTGCTCCGTACCTCCATACATACCTTGGCATATTCCCAATTTTGGATTTTTCCTATAGGAATTATTGTATGATATGGTGTGAGCGAGCTGAATGGTGTCCGGAGGTGTGTTTTTAACTATTTTATGACAACGTTGTCATTAGCGTGGTGGAGGGATCTTGTGTATCCATGCCAAGGATGGGTACTTTTTTACATGAGTTCAAGTAAATTTATCAATAAAATATTCTCTATATTTACTATATATCCCTGCGCACGATCTATTTTGGTGTATCCATATTCCGGTGGCTTATATATATGGCACTTCAGGGTTGTCTCTGTACTACCCTTATTGTGATATGTAGTGTTTTTAAGATTGGTTAGCTTTATCCCAGAATTCTCCTTTAATTTCTGGTTGATGTACATTAATCTAATTTGCACATTGCTATTTGCCTATTTAAATAAATGCCTCAGAAGCTCCTAAGTGCACAATTGTATACTTGCTTTGTAAGCTTCAAGAAGAGCACATAGAAGCTCACAGTAAGCTTGTTTACATAAAAAATAAACAAAGAACAAATACATTCATTTAAGATAGGCATGCCCATGCACACATTGCTGTGCCGGAGCTCTAATGACAATTACAGTGTCTTGCTTGTGTGGCAGAACTATAAGGTTATTATAGTCATGCCACCAACACAGCTTTTATATTGGGTTATTGTTATTATGTTATCTGTTATTGTTTGAGAATTACTTTTTTCAATTAAGTATTTTTTCTAGGTGCATTATCTGTAACAATTTCTTTTAATGATAACAACAAATATGGAAATTAGTTCTGAGCATACAATTAAATCCATTTGAATAATTATACTGTAATCATGTAAAATTACTGATGTCTTTATTTGAAAGTGGATGCCGTTGAAAGGAATATACGTGCTCAACATTCTAATCAACTCTTCGTAAGCATCCAACAAAGAGTTTGCATGCACAATTTATTTATTTATTTATGATTGACAAATTTTCCATAGAAAATAATAATACTCATATCAGATGGTATAATTCCTGGGACTTATAGTTCGATGAAGACAGCAGATCACTTCCAGTGGTGTGTGTTGGGAAAAGTACTAGATTCATATTATTTAAAGTAGAACCAGCATCAGATTTCATTTTTTTGTTAAGTCCATGTATTATAAGTAAAGTGTAAGTGTAACATTTACAGATATTTGCAACCTTTCACAGGGATCACAGTCCTCCCCTTGTAAATACTTCCATTTCCTCTCCACAAAAGATCCATTTTTGTTCGGGTATCATCTAGGGGAATCATCTACTTTTTGGATTATTGTGCCCACTAAGAGATGACACAGTCTCATAAATTCTAGTCCAAATGTCTCCTACACCTGGATCAAATGTTTGATATGGACATGCACCCTGTTGCAGTTTCCTCCCTCTTTACTCACTGTGATGGAACCGCTTGGCAGCCTGATTAAGTGCTTCCTTCCACCAAACAGTGCCTCCTGCCCTGCAAACTTTTCCACGCAGACCAAGATCTAATACCAGCCCATTTTACCCCAAACTTCATACACAGGCAAGATGTGTGGATAGAACCAAAGGACTGACAGTTTATTGAAACTCAGACACATACTTTATACCCCACAGGAGGACATTCCCCTCCTGATCATATTACCCTAAAAATACAAACTGTAGACAGGAATATAATTAACATAGCTAACAATGATCTTAAGTAAACAGTAAATTATTTAAACAGTAACTTCATCAACAAACATATAACGTCCTACAATAATGTGGTAACAAGTTAAAGTGGTCATCAGATTAATCTCACCTCCAAGAGATGATTAGACAGACAGAAGCAATAGAACAATGGGAAAGATCTATTTAACAATAACCGCATAACAAACAGTGATTTCACTCCACCTCAGACTATCCAGGCAACAGTATTTAAGAAGACCCAGGGCTGTCCAAATCCCATTACCCAGCTTTCTTTTCACATAATGTACATCTGTTCACTGAGTTTCACGTTGGTAGAGACCATCATGGCTTCCTTGTTAAATGTAATAATGTCCTTTTGCATTATATAACATGACATCTTCGTAAATGCTTGTAGCTCCCTCAAATGCCACGGCCCATAGTCAGTGGGTAGGAGGCTTGCCCCTAGTCCTCTCCAAAAGCCTCTGTCCTGGTTGGGCCTGTCACACTTGCTACAAAGTTCCACTGTTGCAGTCTGAGGAAGAGGAGACTACAAAGATGTTTCCTTTCTCCTGCAGCATACTGATGAAATCATCTAAACCTTGGCAAAGTCACTTGTCTGGAGCTCACAGATTGCTTTTAAATAATTAAAAGGTATAGCTTTTTAAAAAACAAATTATACTGTATTTTGTTACATATTAGCACTATATTTATGCAGACTTGTTAAGTTAATTTACTGGTTCCCGACCGGCGTACGTCTATAAGTGTGGTTCCGTCCCACGAATCGCCGCTTATAGTCTTCTCTTTCGTGCAAGGCTGCTAGGGGGCGAGCCCGCCACACGCTCCCTGAGCGGGGCCGTGGGTCAGCCGGACTCAATGTCCGCCAGCGAGTCGCGATGGGCTGTGACAGAGCCAGAACAGGGAACCACCAATGTAAACACGGCTGTTCCCCGTTCTGACAGGCGGCATGTCAGAGATCTACTGATCCCTGTACTCGGGATCATTTAGATCTCTGGTGCCCCTGCCAGCCCAGCCCACATACAGTTAGAACACACCTAGGGAACACAGTTAACCCCTAGAGCACCCCCCAGGTTACCCCCCTTCACTGGCAATGACATTTATACATTAATCAGTGGATATTTACATTTCTGATTGCTGTATAAATGTCATTGGTCCCAAAAAAAATATTTTTTTACCAAAAATATGAGGAAGAATATAAATCGGCTAAAACCGATTAATAAATTTGTTTTTTATATATTTTTTTGTATATTTATTTTAGCAAAAAGTAAGAAATATTTTTTTTTGCAAAATTGTCGCTCTTTTTTTGTTTATAGCGGTGATCAGAAATGACGCAGAGGTGATCAAATACCACCAAAAGAAATCTCTATTTGTGGGAAGAAAAGGACGAAAATGTCGTTTGGGTACAACGTCGCAGGACTGCGCAATTGTCAGTTAAAAGGACGCAGTGCCAAATCGCAAAAAGTGCTCTGGTCCTAACATGGGAAATCCTTCCGGTCCTTAAGTGGAGATATGTCCGATTTAATTTACAGGAAGTCTGCTCTGTGATTCAAATGATGAATTAGTTATTCTGCAAGGCAGGCTCTGTTAGAAAAGTGATTGCATCATATACTCTTCTTTCTGTTTAGACTACCTTTCCCATCATGCTTTGCACATTTCAATGAATGTGGGAGGTAAACTAGCCTGTACATGTAAATGTGAACAAGCCCACTTCAACATCAATCACACCCCTCATTCTGCAGCCAGGTCCACTAACCTGTAACACACACAACATGTGTCTTCTCTCCCCTCCAGCCGCAAGGAGATAAACATATTGCCCTTACTTTCTGTAATTATTACTGATCTGTACACACATCCCATAATGATATATTATATACACTGTACTCTGCTGTAATTCACTATTAGAAATATTCCTCCCCCTCCTGTAGATCTGAGATCTTTATAACAAAAATGAGAAAAACACAAAAAAAGCTCAGTGCTAACTTTCCAATCAATAACACAATAATGGTGGAACCCTCTAATTTATGGGAATCTCAATAACCTTCAATATCACCACAATACCGTCCTCTGTGATATGTAACATCACATATAATACACATCACACTAAGAATAAGACATAAAAATGAAACTTTGCAGGGATGGTGGAAACCCCTCCTCCAGATATATGGAAGTGTACGGTGTCAGTAAACAGTGCAGCCTCATCAATGCTGCTTATCAGTGCTGTCACACAGTGCCCATCAGTGCAGTCACACAGTGCCCACCAGTGCTGCTTATCAGTGCCAATCAGTGCGGTGACACAGTGATCACCAGTGTGTTGACACCGTGTCCACCAGTGGCGCTTACCAGTGCCTATCAGTGCGATGACACTGTGCCCCCCACCAGTGCCGATTATCAGTGCCCATCAGTACGGTCACACAGTGCCCACCATTGCCTCTTATCAGTGCCCATCAGTGCCACTTATCAGTGCCCGTGGTGACACCGTGCCCACCAGTGCCGCTTATCAGTGCCCATCAGTGCGGTGACATCATGATCATCAGTGCGGTGACACTGTGCCCACCAGTGCTGTTAATCAGTGCCCATCAGTTTGGTGACACTGTGTCCACCAGTACCATTTATCAGTGTGGTGACACCATGCCCACCAGTGCTGCTTATCAGTGCCCATCAGTGCAGTGACACCATGCCCACAATTGCCTCTTATCAGTTCCACCAGTGCTGCTTATCAGTGCCCATCAGTGCAGTGACACCGTGCTTACCAGTGCCTCCTATCAGTGCCACCAGTGCCTCTTATCAGCGCCCATCAGTGCGGTGACACCGTGTCCTCCACCAGTGCCGCTTATCAGTGCCCATCAGTGCGGTGACACCGTGCCCCCACCAGTGCCGCTTATCAGTGCAGTGACACAATGCCCCCCCACCAGTGACACTTATCAGTGCCCATCAGTGCTGCTTATTGGTGTGGTGACCCCCCCCCCCCATCCCAATGGGATAGGGACAACTAACAGAGCCATTACAGGGAGAGATAGTGAAATGCTCCCTCCAATATCCCCCATTGTATTCACAGTGAATAAACCCAGCAGCCTATTTTAGGCCTACCATTTTGTCTGCGTCAGCAACAACTTCTACTGCTATTTTGTTTTTCTTTTTTTCTGGGGGGGGGGGGTTGTGTATTTCATTTTCTTTCAAGTTTGTCTATTTTTTCATGTTTCTGCTTAAACAAAATATATAAAAAACATTTTTATTTGAAGGTAGGTAACTTCTATTTCTATATAATTTTGATGGGGTCTTTAAATGTATTTTTCTGGAATCGGCTGTGTAAATGATGGTGATGCAGGCAAAGTTGCTCTTTGTTAGCAGGACAACACTGCATACAATTGACGTCCAGTTTACTACAAAAAATCACCACAGTGTCAAGTGTATCAATGCACATTCTCAATTCCTCTATTGCCATAGCTGCCTTTTACAATTAGGAAATTCCATATTGTCATCATGCTTTGGTTGGGTCTTTAAATGTATTTTTCTGCAATCGGCTGTGTAAATGATGGTGATGCAGGCAAAGTTGCTCTTTGTTAGCAGGACAACACTGCATACAATTGACGTCCAGTTTACTACAAAAAATCACCACAGTGTCAAGTGTATCAATGCACATTCTCAATTCCTCTATTGCCATAGCTGCCTTTTACAATTAGGAAATTCCATATTGTCATCATGCTTTGGTTGGGTCTTTAAATGTATTTTTCTGCAATCGGCTGTGTAAATGATGGTGATGCAGGCAAAGTTGCTCTTTGTTAGCAGGACAACACTGCATACAATTGACGTCCAGTTTACTACAAAAAATCACCACAGTGTCAAGTGTATCAATGCACATTCTCAATTCCTCTATTGCCATAGCTGCCTTTTACAATTAGGAAATTCCATATTGTCATCATGCTTTGGTTGGGTCTTTAAATGTATTTT
>BLSH010179532.1:1502395-1518962 GCA_018402905.1 Glandirana rugosa
CCTATAATCTCCATCACTATAACCCTTTCACTTCGTGTGGTTCAGAGTATTGTGTATGTTTTGGATTGTATTTACCGTAAAACTTCGTTCCGTCTATTTTAATGTTAAGAAGAGTTAGGGAAGATTTAAGGGACTGTCGAGGGAGATTGATGGATTAGAATCAGATTTATAAATAAAAAGGATGAAGAATAAAGAGGACTAAATACATGGGTTAAATGAAGACGTCTTTTTAGAGTAAAACGAAACAACTACTCAACCAGATTGTCACATACTTGCGGTTCAAAAAATCAACTAAGGAGGTTACATTCACTTTCCCAATATCACTACCTCTAATATCCACATATAGTTAGGCCTTACACAGTTTAACTGTCACCAAAGGAATCTCTACACTGAATAGTCAAGAGAACCTCGCTGTTCGCAACTGATGTATGAGTTGCTTGTTATAGCGTTGTTAATATCAATCAACAAGATATATATTATACTGTTAATTGGACTTGTATGAATGAGCCCACCAACGTATAGATGGAAAATGGTAATGTCAAAATCTCAGAATATGCATTACTAAACTTTTTAGATGGGCTAGGAAACCAGCTTCTAAGCCAAGGTTTGTTCCTTCCTCCTCATATCAGCACCTCCAGGACCCACATCTGGGTAGGCCATACGTGGCTTTAACTGTGATGAAAAGTAACTGTGATGTATAACTACCACACAGGGACAGCGGAGTGGAAACCGCTACATTGTGAATGGCAACCGACCCAAGGGTTCATTACAACTAGTGGGTGGATTACTTGAAATAGCAGTGATACGTTTCCGTAACTCCAATATAGGAAGGGACAGTTTTTGGTTTTTTTTGTTTGCTTTTTTGTTGTTTTTTTGTGTGGCAAAAGATTATTGCCAATAGGAGGGAATTGAGTGGGAAGAAGGAACAGCCATTTTAGGTATAAATCAAATATATATTTGATATAAAGTACATTGGTGATAAAGCAGATGATGTTACATTTTGTATTTCCTTCCTATGTGAAAATGCCCATTTGACACCAGTTTTACACCCCGTAATTTGCAAGATTGTTATCTCAGCTGTGAAAAACCTGTTCAAGCAACATGCCTGATAGGGATGACCACCTACATAGCAAAGACAAATGGACTTCAAAGAGTTTAGCTAGCTGAGTGCCACCCCCTTTCAGAATGTATAAATTGTATTGCAATTGTAGCCAAAAGCAGAACAATTCTTTGAGACCATTGCCATGTTCTTCATTGTTCTCCCTGACTGTGGATAGCTACAGCCTTGTATAATAAATATGTTTATTTTTCAATCTGGCTTCAGCAGTCAAAATGTTACTGAAACCTAAGAGTCTTGGGGTTTCCCCTACACTGGTATAAGCAGTGGGCTGTTTTTTTTGGTTATTCAAATATCAAAATATCTTGATGGGAGTCTGCCGTTCTAGAGGAGTGAGCATTCTTTGTCAGGCCGCATTTGCATACACGCCACTTAAGGTAAAATTTATCAGTGCTATGTAATGCGGAGCCTCCACGAGTAGCAAAGGTGCTTCCAAGGGGTTTACTGTATTGTGTGTTTTTTAATATATTTCTGACTATTGTGGTTTTGAATACTTTGTTTGCATTTCTTTGTAAAACGGTATATCCTAATGTGAGATGGTTGCACTGTTAAGTTGTGCTTGCCCTGCTGAGGTGGTACTCCCTGGGAGGTAAGGGTTAACTCCCCTGGCCAGGTTTTCCCAGGCTTTTTGGGGAAGAACCACCCCATGCTGGGGCAAACACATAAAAAGGGAGGGAACCACCTCTCAGGAGCACAAAAAGTAACTAAGACACTTGAAGTACTTAAGGAACAGAATGCTGCTAAAGATGTGAATTACTTCCTGCACTTAACCACCCTTGTGGGAGCCCAGTTGGTAAAACAAGGATAGGGACATATGCCACAGCCTAATGGACTTTGGGACTTAAAGTGGTTCTAAAGTCAGAAGGTTTTTTTTTTTTATCTTAATGCATTCTGTGCATTAGGATAAAAAACCTTGTGTGCAGCAGCCCCCCTAATACTTACCTGCGCCCCATCTCCTTCCAATGATGATGCACAAGAGTCTCGGCTGTCCTCCTCATTGGCTGAGAAGCAGTGGGGCGCCATTGGCTCCCGCTGCTGTCAATCAAAGTCTGTGAGCCAATGAGGAGAGAGAGGGGCGAGGCTGAGCCGAAGCTCCGTGTCTGAATGGAGGGGCACTGGGCAGGAGGGAGGGGCCAGGAGCACCGATGAAGGACACGAGAATAGGAGGATCTGGGCTGCTCTGTGCAAAACCTCTGCACAGAGTACGTAAGTTAGACTTGTTTGTTATTTTTAAATGAAAAAAAAAAAATTAGTATCACTTTAAGGACTTTCTCACTTTTACAAGGTATGACTACTTCATGGGCATTTAGGGGCACCAGGAGAACAGCTATGGGGCACTTAACAGAACATGTACAGCAATGTGTATTGACCATACTATGTGAACTGTTTATTTATTAAATTCTATTCAACTGGGCCTGGTCTGAGGTCACTTTAATCACTTGCTGACTGCAGTCTGGCGGCGACAAAGTGGCTCGATATCGCAAGCCGGCATCATATGACAGCGGCTGCGATATCCCTCACTGTGAGTGCACGCACTGCCGGAGGCATGCTTCCACACTCACTGTGTTCGGGGGGGACCAGGGAGCGGGTAGGGCAGACTTGATCGCCTCCGGCTACCCGCGATAGCGCCCCTGCAGTAAAGAACGGAGGTAATTGTCAGTTAAATCGACGCAGTGCCAAATTGCAAAAAGTGCTCTGGTCCTAAAGTGGGAAATCCTTCCGGGGCTGAAGCGGTTAAGACAATCTTAAAGGGGTGCAATGCATGTATGGCATATCACAAAAAAACAGGGCTTAATAGGGGACAAGACAAGCAAGAGAAAATACAGTACTAACATACTTTTGTATGCACATTATTCCTAAGCAGACACTAATGTCTAACCATCAAACAGAATTCTGGTTATCTTCATACCATTTTATGCTTATTTTTGCCTAGGCTGTACTGTGCAATTTTGGGTAGACAAATAAAGGAATTACAAAAAAAAATATCTAACATTCAATGAAGCTTTTTGGAGGAGGCCATATTGCTGTTGCTAATGACTACAGTAGTAGTGTTGAGTGCATAAACAGCCAACCAGTAGGGAAGTAGTGACTCGGCAAAAGTGATGGAGGCCCTGGTAGTGAATTAGCTTTTTTGCTTAGACTTCTTCCCTTGCAAATGGAACCCCAATACTGGGTCCGACATTGCAGCACAGGGCATTCTAGGGACCCTGCTTGGAAGTCATGGAAGATGGAGTGAGGTCCCAGAAGAAGAGTAAGCACTGGTTATGTAAAGGAGTACAGCTTCCTAGCATTCATATAAAACGTGTGAATCAATGTCACTGGGAGTGTGGTGATGGGTTACTGAGCTGGTGGAGTCCAGAACAGGCTCAGTGGTACCGGCTCAGAAATGCTGCACAGCTAAAGTGAGAGAAAAATATGAAGTGTATTGATGGCTTTGGCTTGTCTCTTCTCAAGCCATGCCATTCTGGTGCATTTCACCCTCCCATTGACTTAGTCTAAAACCACATTTGAACAAAAAGATGTGGAAGCTGCTAAATATCTTGTTAATTCTCTGAGCCTATCATCCCAACATTTAAGCAAACAAAATGTATAGAAAAATGAGATTTTTTAGACAGTCACCAGAAATATATGGATACCACACTCTTCTCAAAGTTGAATATAAAATCATTAGTAGTAATTTATTACAAACATGTTAAAAATCCTTTTTCTATACCTTATGGTTACCTCTATGACTAAGCCCAAGGAAGGATGATACTTTATGATACTCATTTTTGGTAGGCTGGACAATCTCTGTTGAATGCCGGCACCCAGGGTTGTTGCATGTTTGTCACTCTTTAATAACTCTTAGGTTCTCGCTGGGCCTCTATGTTTGAAAGAACTGAAATCCAATGAATGAAAGTGGGGGGGCCTGGAACAGTAGGGCTGGGGAGGAAAAGGCTAGATTTTGCTGGATGCCCTACCAGCCAGGAAATTAGGTTTGTCTGACATGCTGCAGCTTTTAATGTATACTGTAAGATACTCATAGGCAGTGGCATCCCGTCCACAAGAGGCGAAGCCCTCCTAATCTCAATGCGTGAGCCCCTAAGCTCCAAACGGGGCGCCGGGCACATAGAGCTCCATGGGTTTTTTTTGTGAAGCACATGATTAGAGCCAGATGCTCTAATTGGCTTCAAAAAGGTTGGGCTCAGGGCTCAGAGCACTGCGCCCTGAGCCCACCTACTTGTGACAATAGCGAATCAACATTTGCTATTGTCTTCCTGCTTCTCCTCCCGGCCAACCAGGACAGGAAGTGGGTCCTGAGACCAGATTAACCAGGAGGAGAAGCCGAGGAAGTTGCCCGCGACTTGGATGGGGTAAGTGCGGGGCTGGCGGGCTTGTGAGTGGGGCTGGGGAGTGGGCGGGGGGTGGTTTGTTTGCCCTCCCCCCAAAACTGGAGCATCAGCTGTCACTGATGATAGGGTGCACTCACAGAAGCTCATAGGGTGCATCAAAATCAGAGTAAGCAGTTTCAGTACAGGAGAGGAGCCTGTACAACTGTGCAAGACACACTAGAAATCAGCTTTAAAGGGTAACTCCACTTCAGTGGCAAAAAAAAATACTATAGCATATACAATTGCGACTCAAGTCATATTGTTATTAAAAATTACCTTTCCTTTTCAATCTGCAGCTCTGTAATTTTCTGTGAAGTGCAATGCAATATGGCTACCTGGAGGTGTTCTGTACACAAAATGTGTACAGAATGCCCCCCCCTCCCCCAGAAACATAATTTCCTGCTTGTGTGATTGGCTTACTGATTTTCCCAGAAGTCTGCACTAAGATACAAGTCAGATATCAGGCACCTCCTGCAACACAAATGTTATTTTTGGTGAGATATTCCCAATAGGAAATAACATATATAGGGATGCAGACCCTGCAAATTTCCTTGCTAAATCCCTGCAGGTGCAGCAGCTAGTTGATAATTAAGAAACCCTTCCCATTAGATTCATTTACCACATAGACACAGACACACACACAGGGATTTCTTCAGAATAACAAAAGGTAGGACTCTGCAATGAAGTTTGAAAAAAATCCTTGTAATATGGGGAATATTTTTTTCTCAACAAAAGTGGAGATACTTAAATATGCATAAGCAGAGTTTATATGCAGTGAACATTACATGATAAAATGCTTGGTGGTTCTAAAGATATAGACTGCTGAAAATATATAGCGCCCTCTTCCTTCTTGATCAGTGTGGCTACCCAGTACGTTAAAAACCAATAGGAGTATCATATGAGGCTGAGACTAAGCTTAACGTTTGCAACAGACACATAACATACATAATAATCCAACAATTATAACAGCTCCAATATATTCATACACTGCATCTTCATCTTCTACTTGCAAGAGCAGTACACCAAAACGTGTTGATATAACTTGGTTTAAGAAGGGCTTGCTTATTTCATGTAAAGCAATTAGTAATGCTTTGATAAACACAGAGATTCATGAACAGAACAATATGGTTTACTGCTACAAGTGATGTATTAACAAAACAGATTTTTATAACCGTGTAATCACCTGCCAGCGAGACTTTTTTTTTGACATTGTAAATCAAACTTGGTATATTTTTCTTTTTAACCGAAAAATGCAAAGCTAAAAAAGTTTTACACTAAAGTGTTACCAAACCCACAACAGTAAAATCATCTGTATATGAAGTAAAGCATGCTTGTTATACTCACTGTGGAATCTAAGTGGTTAATCCTCTGCATTGTTTAAAAAAACTGTTTGATCCTGTCTTCTCTGTTTCTTCCCTCTCTTTCACTGTCCCCAATCCATCTCCTGATAGAACATATAGGGGGCAAGCTGCACGTGCTTCATTTGGTGTGTATTGCTAGAGACTTTTTTTTATCTTGGGAGGGTGCATGTGATCAGCCAATCAGGGCCAATCAGCACTGTCCAGACAAAGGGTCAGGGGTCCTACAAGTATATAAAATTTATGGAAATGCCGCTGTCTCCTTGGCGTGTCTGTGTAAGTGTTCCTCTAAAGATGTGTGTGGGCCTGTGTCTTTGGCACCCTTATTCAAATTACCATGGATGGAATACAGAGTGAAAGAGAAAAAAAAAAAAAAATTTGATGTCCGTAAATGGTCGTAAATGGTCGTAAATGTCCGTAAAACATAAAATGTGTAAAACACCTAAAATCACCTAATAAATAAGTACACGAGAAACAGGCAGATATAATACAGATAAAATTAGGGATGAAAAATGTAAAAATATAAATTGGTGAATAGTTGAAAATATCGTCCGTAAATGTCCGTATGTCAGTAAATGTCCGTATGGTCGTAAATGTCCGAAAAATAAAAATAAAGTGCTGTGGTGCCAAAAGGTGCAAAATCAATCAATGAACCTTAAATATTGTGCAATGGTTAAGAAAAAATGGGGTCTCCAAGAGTAGTAGTGTCCGATTGCGCTAATTCATGCTGCAATAGGTATTGGTGTTTCAGAATCAGTATCTTTCTGCTATGCGATTACAACTATTTCCATATCTTTATTTGAACAAAACACAGTGATCTTTCTGTGAGTAATCCTTTTGGTGTATAAATAAAAAGTGACTTCCGTGCTTATTCAAGGTAGTAAGGTGACTTCCACGTGTGCTCTCCCGTATGTTTCCGCACTTACCAGATGTTTCATACCCCAGTGCCACTGCCTCAGAGGACGTCTATTCGACGAAACGCGTAAGGCGTAGTCACGTTCATTACTTATTTCCGTTTTTTACGTCACTTCCGGTTTTGGAGTTCAGCGCTGTGTAACGCACAGCTAGGAGGAAGGAAGGAGCTCCCTCCTTCCTCAAGCAGGTGATTCCTGCTCAGCCAGCCAGCTACTACATGCAGTGACTGCCCCATAGCAATCACTGCACTTTCGCTTTGGAAGTTTTTATTTGTATTTGTTTTATCCAATAAACCCCATTGTTTGAAACGTACTTCACCATCAAGGATCCCCGTCCTTTTCTTTCCTTTATTTTTATCTGATCCCCATTTTTTGAGCCGGATACTGAGGGAAGATTCCAGTATACAGGCACCTTGATCGAGGACACAACCACAGGAGAAACATACCAGGACCCAACAAGGAGGACCAAAAGACCCCATTTACCAAGGCGTGTACCCCTGCAGGGGTATGAAACATCTGGTAAGTGCGGGAACATACGGGAGAGCACACGTGGAAGTCACCTTACTACCTTGAATAAGCACGGAAGTCACTTTTTATTTATACACCAAAAGGATTACTCACAGAAGGATCACTGTGTTTTGTTCAAATAAAGATATGGAAATAGTTGTAATCGCATAGCAGAAAGATACTGATTCTGAAACACCAATACCTATTGCAGCATGAATTAGCGCAATCGGACACTACTACTCTTGGAGACCCCATTTTTTCTTAACCATTGCACAATATTTAAGGTTCATTGATTGATTTTGCACCTTTTGGCACCACAGCACTTTATTTTTATTTTTCGGACATTTACGACCATACGGACATTTACTGACATACGGACATTTACGGACGATATTTTCAACTATTCACCAATTTATATTTTTACATTTTTCATCCCTAATTTTATCTGTATTATATCTGCCTGTTTCTCGTGTACTTATTTATTAGGTGATTTTAGGTGTTTTACACATTTTATGTTTTACGGACATTTACGACCATTTACGGACATCAATTTTTTTTCTTTTTTCTTTCACTCTGTATTCCATCCATGGTAATTTGAATAAGGGTGCCAAAGACACGGGCCCACACACATCTTTAGAGGAACACTTACACAGACACGCCAAGGAGACAGCGCCATTTCCATAAATTTTATATACTTAAAGGGTCCTCTTAGGAGGAAACATACAGGAAGGCAGCAGTCTCACTGTGTACATTCATAATATTTTAGATTAATTTTCACTAATCCTAAGCGCAGGTACACTGTCTATATTTATCAGGGGTCCTACAGCCTGATAGAACAGTCCGGAGAGAATGAAAAGTCCTCCTACAAACTTTAACCAGACACTGATAGACGTCACAAGACTGCTCTATTTAGCCTTTTATATCTACTAAAATGATTGCATTTCCATGTTCTGTGTACTGTGGGAGACCAGATATAGTGAATGCAGGGTCCTAGTTTTAGTAACACTTTAATTATTTTTTTTCCTTCAAATACTTTTTATTGAGACGTCTTTTGTTATTACAACATTATATCAAAGCTTAACCAGCAGTACCATCCACCCCTATAAAGGGGCATCAGACAAATAAAAAATCCACTAAGAATACAAAAAAGACATCTCACCAATCTCATATTTGTATTAAATAAAGGGACCAAAGACAGTCCAAAAAACAAAACAGGAGAAAACAAAAAAGTAAACAGAATAAAAAAGAAAAGAAAAAAAAAAAGAAGTGTCAGAAATGTTTATCTAATACCATCAAATGTCTTCAGACCCCACTTCCATTGCCTCAAACTGAACGCTCCAATTCAATACCCTTCCATACACATATACTCTATTTATTACTCATAATATTCATATAGCCTGGTGTGGACTTAAAAGCCAGCCAGACTGCCCATGTTTTGGTGAAAGAAGATCGAGTATTATAGATTGTACAGGTAAGATCTTCCATAGCATATGCTTGGTCAATCGCCTGTATCCAAGATTTAATCAATGGGATCTCTGGTTTCTTCCGGAGAACAGGGATTAATGATTTTGCGGAGTTTAGCAGGTGAGGAATAATGGAGCGTTTATAAGTTTTTAATCGGATCTTGAGAGCAGTGAAACAAAAGGATCCAAGGATCATCCGGGAGTAATATTCCTGCTATCTGTGCAATCCAAGATCTAATTTCTGACCAGAATGGTTGTATTAGGGCAAGTCCACCAAACATTGGCATGGGTGGCTTCCATTCCACAACCACGCCAGCAAATAGGACTATATTCCAAATACATATGGTGTAGGCATTCTAGAGAGTAATGCCACCTTGTTAGCATTTTATAGTTCATTTAGATACTAAAGATGAAGTTGCTTTAGATGCTAAAGATGAAGTATGAGCTAGTTGAAGAATGTTGTCTCTTTGTCTTTGTGCTGTTGATAATGAGCTCTGGAAATCACGTTCCCAGGTTGTCAGATATTGAGGGTGGTCTAATTCCCCCAGTAATTGAAGAGCTGTATAAAATTGTGATATTCCCTTCACCAGAGCTTTATCTGTTGCAAAAATATATTCAATAGGAGTAAGATCTTTAACCACTTCAATACTAGGCGCTTAGAACACTTCCCTACCAGACCAATTTTCAGCTTTAAGTGCTGTTGTGCTTTGAATGACAATTGCGCGGTCGTGCAACGATATACCCAAATAAAGTTTTTTAACATTTTGTTGCCACAAATAGAGCTTTCATTGGTGGTATTTGATCACCCCTGCGGTTTTTATTTTTTGCGGTACAAATAAAAAATACCGAAAATTTTGAAAAAAAAAATTTTTTTCTCTGTTTCTGTCACAAAACGTTGTAAATAAGTACATTTTCTCCTTCACTGATGGGCACTAATGAGGCTACACCGACGGGCTCTGATGAGGCAATACTGATTGGCACTGATGAGGTGGCACTGATGATGAGGCACTTATATGCAGCAATGATGTGCACTGATAGGCAGCACTGATAAGCAGCACTGATGGGTACTGATAAGCGGCACTGATGGGCACTCATAGATGGCATTGATGGGCACTTATAGGTGGCACTGGGGACTGATAGGTGGCACTGATGGGCACTGATAGGTGGCACTGGTAGGTGGCACTGGTGGGCACTGATAGGTGGCACTGATAGGGGCACTGTTAGACAATGGTGGGCGGCAATGACAGATGCACTAATAGGGGCCCATTCCCTGGTGATCTAGAGTGGCATCTGAAGTTGGCACTGAGTGCCATCCATGTTGGGTACTGTGGCCCTTACCTGATGGTCTAGGGTGGGCTCCCTGTTAGTCTAGGATCAGCTCCCTAGTGGTCCTGATCATCTCCCTGGTGGTCCTGGTGGGCTCCCTGGTGGTCTAGAGTGGCGATCCTAGGGGGGGCTGCACTGATAAACACTCAGCACAGACCCCCCTGTCAGGAGAGCAGCCGATTGGCATTCCACTACTCACGGCTGCAGACACGAGTAGAGGAAAAGCCCATAAACGTCTTTTCCTGTTTACACTGTGACCAGCCGTGATTGGTCACGGCTGATCACACGGTAAAGAGCTTCAGACTGACACACTGCACCACAGATCGCTGCGATGCGATGATGCCCAGTCAGGATAACTGAACCACTTCCCAGCTGTCATTCTGCATACGGCAGAAGGGAAGTGGTTAAATGCTCTAATGGGTTTTGGCAGTGTTCCAATAAAGTGAGATAATTGTATATAACGCTCCCACCTATGTCCCGCCTGCACACCACTCTAGTTCCTAGCTTTCTGTTTCTGCCAGTTTACAAATTACCAAAGGAGAAAAGGAAGAGGGAAGCACACAAGTTAACAGAAAAATCTGTGTGGAAACGAACCTGTAATGACTCTTTTACACAGCACACACCCAGCTATTGATTGGCAGATGTGTGTGTGTTATGTAAAATAGACTGAGCATTATAGAAGGCAGGAGGACTCTGGGAAATGTAGTTTCTCATGGGAGATACAGAAGCTGCTTCGCTGAAAGGAAATGACATCTGAGCTCTGCTAAACTCCTCCCATCATCACTAACACTATACAGCAGAGAAGGAATGAATAGGGGATTCCAGACCACAATTGCAGCTATTGGGTAGGAAAATTATCATTTCAGTTATTATGTTTATTACCCTGTGTAACTTTCAGGTATTTGTATGAGGATTTACTAAAATATGTATGTTGCCTTTAGTTGTATTTTAAGTTTTATTGCTTTGCTGTAGTCCACCTTTATATACAGTTGTGCATTTTTCAGAGAATATGAATGATAATACAAAAACATGTCTTTCACTCATGTTTAGTGTTTGGCTGAAGCCATTTATTATCAATCAACTGTGTTTACTCTTTTTAAATCATAATGACAACAGAAACTACCCAAATTACCCTCATCAATAGTTTATATACCCTGGTGATTTTGGTCTGATAACATGCACACAAGTTGACACAAAGGAGTTTGAATGGCTATAAATGTGAGTTTCTGGACTCCTGACAGACCTCTGCATCTTTTATCCAGTGCTGACATTTCTGGATCCTGAGTCAGGGGAAAGCAAAAGAATTGTCAAAGGATTTGCCGGAAAACGTAGTTGAACTGTATAAAACAGGAAAGGGATATAAAAAGATATCCAAGGAATTGAGAATGCCAATCAGCAGTGTTCAAACTCAAGAAGTGGAAACTGAGGGGTTCTGTTGAACCAAACCACGGTCAGGTAGACCAATTAAGATTTCAGCAACAACTGTCAGGAAAATAGTTCGGGATGCAAAGAAAAAACAAATAACTTCAGGTGAAATACAGGACTCTCTGAAAACATGTGGTGTGGCTGTTTCAAGATGCACAATAAGGAGGCACTTGAAGAAAGATGGGCTGCATGGTCGAGTCGCCAGAAGAAAGCCATTACTATGCAAATTACTATGCAAATGCCACAAAGTATCCCGCTTACACTATGCCAAACAGCACAGAGACAAGCCTCGAACCTTCTGGCACAAAGTCATTTGGAGCAATGAGACCAAAATTGATCTTTTTGGCCACAACCATAAACGCTACATTTGGAGTCAACAAGGCCAATGATGAAGGGTACACCATTCCTACTGTGAAACACGGAGGTGGATCGCTGATGTTTTGGGGATGTATGAGCTACAAAGGCACAGGAAATTTGATCAAAAGTAATGGCAAGATGAATGCAGTATTGTCAGGTCACCTGAAGCCAGGTGACAGATGCAGACCGCTGGGGTTAGGGGCGCACCGCTAAGGTTGTGGACCCTTAGCTGACTGCTGCGAATGGAGTTCTGTGTGGTTCAGGAAAGCAGGTCCACTGGAGCACTGACACAGATTACACAGGGAGCTAGAGCACAGGGTTCCCCAGGGCATGGAGTCTAAGAGCCAGCAGGTTTTCACCAGAGCCTCTGATGGTGAGGATGGACTTCGCTGCAACTGACTCCAGGTTGCGGCCTCCGGGGTCTCCCAGCTCACTTTCCCGGCTAGCTACTGGTGGATAGAGAGGAAGCAGCAGTTCAGGACAACAAAGGATAGTCAGTAGGATAGCCAAGGGTCAGGGCAATGAGCAAACAGCAAAAGACAGGAGAGCATGCCAAAGATTGGGGTATCAAGCAGACAGGAATAGTCAAAGAACAAGCCAAGGTCGGTAAATGGAATCAGACGAAGAGCAGACGGCAGGAACCACACACACAGGAAGCCTAACACACAATGTTCATCGGCAATGGTGACTTGCACTGCACAGTGTTAAATAGTGTTCATAATTAGGGCTTGGAATAGAGCCATGCTGAGGGAAGATTACGTAAGCACACGGGTGAGAGGTGCACGTTCTCTAGGCTGAATACAAGCAGAGAGGTAAGCAGACAGACAAGACATGAATGTTACTGCAGGTTCATGACAATTATATTATCAAAAAATACTGGAGGAACATTTGCATTCATCAGCCAGGAAGCTGTGCATGGGACGTACTTGGACATTCCAACATGACAATGATCCAAAACACAAGGCCAAGTCGACCTGTCATTGGCTACAGCAGAATAAAGTGAATGTTCTGGAGTGGCCATCTCTGGGGAGATCTCAAACGTGCAGTTAATGCAAGACAGCCCAAGAATTTCCAGGAACTGGAGGCTTTTTACCAAGAGGAATGGGCAGCTTTACCATCTGAGAAGATTATAAAGAGCCTCATCCACAAATACCACAAAAGACTTCAAGTTTTCATTGATGTAAAAGGGGGCAATATACGGTATTAAGAACTGGGGTATGTAAACTTTTTATCAGAGTCATTTGGGTAGTTTCTGTTGTCATTATGATTTAAAAAGAATAAACACAGTTGATTGATAATAAATGGCTTCAGCCGAACACTAACCATGAGTGAAAGAAATGTTTTTGTGTTATCATTCATATTCTCTGAAAAATGGCCAAGAAATCATAAATTCTGCCAGGGTATGTAAACTTATGAGCACAACTGTACATATACTGTATATATATAATTAGGAATGGACCAAACGACCCCCTGTTCGGTTTGCACCAGAACTTTCGAACATCGCGAAAGTTCGGGACCAAATAATGAGCCCCATTAAAGTCTATTGGACTCGAACTGTAAAAATAAAAAGGGCCCATCTTATATGCAAGTAATTGGGCATACAGTGGTTATGGGGGTCCTGGTACTGCCCTGGGGAACATGTATCAATTTTTAAATGAGCAGTGATTTATTGATGCTTACAGTGAAAGCATAAAAATAAAAAAATTCCTTTCAATATAGTGCCTGGTCCCTTAATTTACCTGTAAAGTGGCACATCTATACAGTGTATAGAAGCTGCTGCAGCAATAATTGCATTTATAAAGCTAAAATAATGACATTTTCCCTGTAAGCTTTCTTTATTTTGTAAGTAACAGCTTGGGGAGGCAGTCTGTATGATGAGGCCACAATGTAGTGCACTGGGAACAAGATTAGAGATTTGTTGGATAAATTATGGTGTCTCTTCCACAGACTTTGGATAGACGTAACAAGTGTGGAAAAATTGGTCTTTGGGTGTCGATGGTGCCTTCACACTATAACCTTATTGAGGTACTCTTGATGAAAGCAAGAATTGGCCTTGCTTTCAAAAATTGCAATGATATGCACCTGTCAAACAAGTGTGGAAAAATTGGCCTTTGGGTGTTAATTGTGCCCATGAAACCTACACCAAAACATTCTTTGAATTGAAATAAACACCCACAATGCTAGGCAGCCTGGAAGTTCTGCAGAGATTCCACATCCCAAAAACACTTAATCAGCGACATCGGCATCAAGGGCTTCATAGCTGCTGGTAATCCAGGACTGATTCATTTTGATAAATGTCAAACGGTCCATGGAGTCTGTAGACAGATGCATTCTATTAGCAGTAACAAAACCTTCAGCAGCACTGAATGCCCGTTCGGAAAGCACGCAAGATGCAGGGCAGCACAGCAGCTCATTTGCATACTGGGCAAGTTCTGGCCAATGGTCTATTCTCATGACTCAGTAAGCCAGTGGATCGTTGACTGGAAAGCTCTCCATCTCTGTTTTCGCCCCTAGATAATCGTCCAACATGTGATGCAGATGTTGCGGTACACATCTTTAGGTGATCGGCGGCACCGGAGGGACAAAAGGATCCATCTGGGGATCAGTCACTAGTACATGCCAGTATTTGGTAAGAATTTTATTGATTTTTTATGTTGTGTAGAATAAGTAGTTATAATTCTATTTGTTGGCTTAGTCCTTTCCTTTATTTTGCCCTTATCAGTAAACAATAGATCTTGTCTATTGGTACAAGCCACTCTTTTATATGCCTTCTTGAGGCGTTTGTGGCTATAACCTCTGTCAAGCAGTCTTTGAGAAGGTCAGCTTCATGTTTTAACGTCATCTCATTTGTACAATTTCTTTTCTTTTCTTTCTTTCTTTTTATCCTCAAATACTGGCTATACAGGATAGAGTTTACCAAAGGGAGAGGGTGAAAGCTAGAAGAGTGAAGAATGGTGTTACCTGCTGTAGGTATTAGTTTAGTTGTTTAGTGATTTTGTCAGTGGGGTTTTGGTTCTTGTTTGCTGGGGTTTGTTTTATGTTCACTGTTTGCTGTGTTTGATAATTGCTGTGTTCACTGTTAATAAATCTCACTTTTAAGGATATATGCTTGTTTGTTTGGTCTTAGTTTCCTCATGTAGCTACGTGTCTGGTCTCCTTGCTGCAGAATCCTGACACTTGTGGACTCCTCAAATGGTGACAGTACAGTGCATGCATCCTTTATGAGCAGCCATTGAGGTGGGGAAAAATGCTGAGCCGGCCTGAGCCTGTCATTGTGCCATACTCACACAGGCATTCACCCTCTGCTGCATGTGCAGCCTCTGCAGCATTGTCAAAGTCGAGTTCCACCTGGTGGACAAGTCACAAATCAGGCGGTTTACGGGCAGGTGGAATTCCTGCTGAATTTCAGCCAACCGAGCACTGGCTGTGTATGAAATGGCTACAGACTCTTCTGGCCTGCTTTAGCCAACCTTGGGTACATATTTAGGAAATGCTGCACCACCAAATTGAGGACATGTGCCAGGCATGGCACATGTGTCAACTTTCCCTGTCCAAGGGCAGACAGGAGGTTTTTGCCATTATCTCACACCACCATTCCTGGCTCCAGCTGACATGGTGTGAACCACCTCTGGGCCTGCCCCTGCAGAGCTGCAAGAATCTCTGCTCTGTTGTGGTTCATGTCCCCTAGACACACCAGCTGAAGCGCTGCATGGCACCTTTTAGCCTGACTCATGGAATAGCCCCTTGAATGCCTAGGGGATACTTCTGAATCATAGGACAATTCAGCAGAGGAGGGTATGGAGGAGGAGGAGGGGGTAGAGCTGACCCACTAGCATCATCACCACTAGCTGTATGGAGATGTGGGGGCACAACAAGCTGCAGCACTGAGCCCTGTCCTGCATCCTTCCGAGTTGCAAGCAGAGTTGCCCAGTGTGCTGTGATATATCATCCCTGACCATGCTTGCTGGACCACGTGTCAGCAGTAACGTGGACATTGCGGCTGACTGCCTTGCCCAACGATGACACAACATTGCCTTCCACGTTGATGGTGAACAAAGAGGGGCGCCAGACTAAGTGCAGCATTAAGATGACTCACAAAATGGATGAGTATGACAGGCATTGGCTTATAAAAGCGGCAAACCTCTGACGTAACCAGCTTGAAACGAAAACTCATGTCAGGCCGGACGTGATGACACAAGGAGGGCGTGCAGGACGTGTTGACATGGAACCTAATGCCTGTCATACTCATCCATTTTCTGTAGTCAAGGTAATGGAATCACTTCTCAAAAGAAGGACCATTGATCACCTAAAAATACACAGCTTGCTGGACCCAAAGCAACATGGCTTTACTGAGGGCAGATCGTGCCAGACAAATCTGATTGAATTCTTTGACTATATTACCAGTGTTTTGGACCAGGGTGGTGCTGTGGACATAGCGTATCTTGATTTCAGCAAGGCATTTGATACAGTTCCACATAATGATCTGATACAAAAGTTGTACAAGCTGGGACTTAACCCTTGGGTGGTTCAGTGGATATGCAGTTGGCTAAAGGATAGATCCCAGAGTGTGGTTGTAAATGGGGTTCACTCAGAACAGAGACCAGTCACTAGTGGGGTACCACAAGGCTCTGTATTGGGTCCTGTTCTATTCAACCTATATGTAAGTGATATAACTAAAGGTTTGCTGGGCAATGTATGTCTCTTTGCTGATGATACAAAGGTGTGTAAT
>BLSH010179532.1:1546328-1562508 GCA_018402905.1 Glandirana rugosa
GCAGTAAGCGTACTGGAGTCAGGTACACTCCAGATCCTGGAGTAGTAGGAGGAGGGGTAGTAGAAGGTGGGTGGGAAGTGGTGACGGGAGGAACAGTCAGACGTGTGACTCCTTTCGACGTCGTCAACCATGGACACAAAGTAGTAGTAGTCTCTGCACGACGCGACTACAAAGGTACAGGAGCAGGACGTTGTCTTCACCAACCCGTAGTCACGTGAGTTACAGAAGGTGAAGACCCCTTCGCGATACACCTACCGGGTGCCTTTCGTGTGGTCCTCTCAGTAGTTTTTCGTTCAGCCCCTTGTAAATTAGCCAAGCAGTCTGAGCCCCAAGTCATGCAAGAGACTGTTATGCTTTTTGATGACTCTCCTGGTGTGCTTTCCGTGGGCCATCCACATAGCGCTTCCCCAGAAGTGGAAGACATTGAGTGCACTGATGCCCAACCACTTCTGTTGCAGGACGAGGACATGGAAACATCAGCGCAGCACGTCTCTGATGATGATGAAACACAGGTACCAACTGCTGCAGCTTTCCTCAGTGTGCAGACTGACAAGGAGGGCAGTGGTGAAGGGTGGGTGGAAGATGATGGGGAGGAGGATGATGAGGTCCTAGACCTCACATGGACTGAGGTCATGCGAATGACGTGAGCAATTTGGAGGAAGAGGTGGTGGTCGCAGAGAGGCACCAGCACAGCAAAAGAGGAAGCAGGTTGCAAAAGGGGAGCGAGCGTCCCCTAGACAGTATGCCTGCTACTACCCACCACACCCAGGGACCTAGCACACCAAAGGCAGCTCAAAGGCATTCCCCCGCATGGCAATTCTTCAGACAATGTGCTGACGACAAGACACGAGTGGTTTGCAAGCTGCGCAATGATAGCCTGAGCCGGGGGAAAAATGTTCTAAACCTGAGCACAACCCCCATGATCAGGCATCTAAATTCAAGGCACAAGCTGCATTGGAATAATTACCTCAAAATCCAAGAAAGGTCTCGGCCTCCTCCTGCTTCCTCTTCTGCTGCTGCCTCGGCCTCTTCCTCCACCTCCACTGTGACAGCGTCACCTGCCACCCAGCAAACAGACGATATGACAGCAACGCCACCATGTCCGCCACCGTCCCCAAGCATTTCCACACCATGGTCCCATGGAAGCTTACAGCTCTCCATCTCCCATACACTGGAGAGAAAGAGGAAGTACCCCCCTACCCACCCGTGATCCCTGGCCCTGAATGCCAGCATTGCAAAATTCCTGGCTTTTGAAATGCTGTCATTCCGTCTGGTGGATACGGACAGTTTCAAAAACCTGATGGCGGTGGCTGTCCCACAGTATGTGGTTCCCAGCCGCCACTACTTTTCCAGGCGAGCCATCCCTTCCCTGCACAAACAAGTCGGGGACAAGATCAAGTGTGCACTGCGCAACGCAATCTATGGCAAGGTCCACATAACCACTGATACCTGGACCAGTAAGCACGGGCAGGGACGCTATATCTCGCTAACTGCACACTGGGCAAATGTAGTGACGGGTGGGCCTGAGCCGGCTTGCCATTTGGCGCATGTCCTTCCCCCACCGAGGATTGCAGGGCATTTCTCTTTGCCTCCTGTTGCCTCCTCCTCCTACTGCGCTTCCTCCTCCTCTACCACCTCCTCATCCGCTCAGCGTAACACCTTCACCGCCAACATCAGCACATCCAGGGGGAAACGACAGCAGGCTGTTTTAAAACTGATATGTTTGGCGGATAAACCCCACACTGCGCAGGAGCTGTGGACGGGCATTGAACAACAGACCAATGAGTGCTTTTTGCCACTGAGCCTCAAGCCCGGCCTGGTGGTGTGCGACAATGGACGAAATCTCGTAGCGGCTCTGGACCTAGCACGTTTGACGCACATCCCTTGCCTGGCGCATGTGCTGAATTTGGTGGTACAGAATTTTCTAAAAAACTACCCAGATATGTCAGAGCTGCTGCAGAAAGTGTGGGCCGTCTGTGCGCACTTTCGGCGTTCTCACCCTGCTGCTGCTTGCCTGTCTGCGCTGCAGCGGAACTTCGGCCTTCCCGCTCACCGCCTCATATGCGATGTGCCCACAAGGTGGAACTCCACCTTGCACATGCTGGAGAGACTGTGTGTGCAGCAGCAGGCAATAGTGGAGTTTCAGCTGCAGCAAGCACAGGTAAGTCGCTCTGCGGAACAGCAACACTTTACCACCAATGAGTGGGCCTCCATGCGAGACCTGTGTAGCGTATTGCGGTGTTTTGAGTACTCCACCAACATGGCCAGTGCCGATGACGCTGTTCTCAGCGCTACTATCCCACTTCTATGTCTCCTTGAAAAAACACTTCGGGCCATGATGGAAGAGGATGTGGCACAGGAGGATGAGGAGGAGGAGGAGGAAGAGGGGTCATTTCCACGGTTTTCTGGCCAGTCATTCGCAAGTGGCTCGTAGGGTGGGTTCCTGCACCAGCATAGGCCAGGTCAAAAATATTCAAGCCAGGGCACAGTTCTGGAGGACGAGGAGGACGAGGAAGATCATGAGGAGGAGGAGGAACCGCAGCAGGGTGGCACCCAACGCAGCTTGTGGGCATCACTGGAGTGTGGCTGGGGGGATACAGAGGACACAGATGATATACCTCCCACAGAGGACAGCTTGTCTTTGCCTCTGGGCAGCCTGGCACACATGGCCGACTACATGCTGCAGTGCCTGCGCAATGACAGCCGAGTTGCCCACATTGTAACATGTGCCGATTACTGGGTGGCCACCCTGCTGGATCCCCGTTACAAGGACAACGTGCCGTCCTTAATTCCCTCACTGGAGCGTGAGACGAAGATGCGCGACTACAAGCGCACACTGGTAGACACGCTGCTGAGGGCATTCCCAAATGACACCGGGGGCTCAGTGGAAGCACAAGGCGAAGGCAGGGGAGGAGGAGGAAGAAGCCGCCAACGCAGCTGTGGCACCGCCAGCACCTCAGAAGGCAGAGTTAGCATGGCTGAAATGTGGCAAAGCTTTGTCAGCAGCCTGCCACAACAAACAGCACCACCAGCCGATAGGCAACATCTTGCAGCCAGTGTATTGTCTGAACGTGTGTTTAGCACGGCAGGGGGCGTTATCACAGACTACGCTTTGGTATTACATGTAGCTATTTATGGATTACCTGCACCTATGACTATTACTTTTAATTCAGTGATTTAGATACCACATTTGCTTTGTCACTTTTCATGCAATGTGACCATGTTTTGGTATGTATGTCTATATTTATTAATGAACTCTTTGCACTTATGATTGCCATAACCAATATTATGGCATAGACATTTAGAAAATAATCTTGGTGTCCGGCTTCCAACATGTTACTTCTTATTGGATGCTGAACTGCAATTTCCAGGTGTGAAAATTTATCACATCCACTGGACAATTCAACTTTATGATGATGCAACAAGGAAAGGAACCTTTACCTCTTTTTCAGTTATTGGGCATTTCCAAGTTCAGTGGCTAGCAATGTTATAGGTGGTCTCACTGGTCAATGGGATAATGCAGGTGACACAATCTATGGTATGCCCAGCTGACTTTAAAGCCTGCTAGCTTCTTGACTATTTTCTGTGAACACCTCTCTTAGCATTGCTGTTCTATCCAGCCTCTGGTTTGCTGATCCACTTTGTTATCCATGCCTTAAAGTAAAGTTTTGTAAACTTGACATTATGGACAATACAAAGCAGCCTGATGATGTTACAGCAATGTGGCCATACAGTTTTTGAGCTGTCCTTAAAGTGGAACTTCACTCTCTCAATCAACATTGACTATTTTTAATCCTTATGCTGCAACATTAGTAAATAGATAGGAACTTATAGCATATTTCTTTTTAACTATTTTTTTATGTTTCTTCAGTTACTTCCTTGTTTCTTACCTAGGCAAATAATGTCATACATACCAGGAGTCTTCTGGAGGGGAGGAGGGGTTTTCTCAGCTAAGCATGCCATCCTGCTTGTATGCCTGAACTAAGGGCAGATGAATTCCTGGAACTCAATGCTACCTGAATCATCTGCCCTTATTTCAGGAACCATGAATCAGACTGAATCAGAAGTGCAGTAAAATCACACTATTTAATAAAAATGGTAAAATAGAACAAACAAAGCAAACAAAGTAAAAATATAGCCAAGATTCGGTAACCAGAGTGGATGGTTGGAGCAAGCCAGCAAACAGGGATCCAGAGATCAGCGTGGTCAAACAAACAGCATGCAGGGTCAGGAGCCAGAAGGGAAGTCAGCTGAGCAGTCTTTAATCCAAAAACCAGAAGGAACGTCAAACAGGCAAAAGTCTTTCACAGGAAAACACAGCAGAGATTATCCAGAGATGTTGACCAGGCGAAGGCATCTGAGACCCGATCCAGGCAGTTTATATAGCTAGGAGAGATGGCTAACGAGCAGGATATGAACATCAGGCCAGACAGAGTGGAAGCTGAGACTGGCAATTTACCCTCAGCTGAGCAGCTTGCTCTGATAAGGGAGGGCTGAGCTCAGCCCTGACACCTTACTCATCATGGCCATGGCCAGAAATGCTAGGGGGGGGTTTTCAAAGTGATTTCCCAGCAAAATACAGCACAGAGACAGGAGACATGGATTGGGAAGTTTGCTATGAATATTAAATTGATTTATATAGCATTTTTGCTTTGTGGTGCTCAGATGCATTGCAGTTCCGCTTTAAATTTTCAAACAGATGTGTAGATAAGAACATTGTTTAGGTTGCCAACTATGAGTGCGTCCCAAGAGGATAACCTGCATGAAAGTTGCGCTTATACTTCATAAGTGGGGAACTTACAGTTTCATTTTATATGAGAAATCCAAGAAAATGTGAATCTTAACTCCTTTCCCCATTAGAATTTGAAAGTTAGAAAATCTAATTTCAGTGCAAAACAAAACTTTCATCTGATGAATCTCCATATTAAAGTTGACTAAATCGCTCATAACTCACACCATCTTCAAATGCTCCACTATCACAGTAGGTGATTTACACATTATGCTCCGTGCCTGGCTTGTTCCAAGGGATTGCCTGCTGTATTAAGTTATATTACAATGTGTTACAAGAAAATAAAAGCTATTGCCTCAGAATGACACTTACGTACAATAAGAGCATTTGTCCGCCATGAACTATGAGTTATGATAATGACTGTTATCACTCTGTAATTACATTTTTACCTCACAGCATTGTGTCATCCATTTATTTCCTCATAATAGGAAACATTTGTATTCATGGAAGATATTTTGGTATATTGTTGAAATATTTGCCCTTCATGTAGAAGTTATTAAACTGAAAAACACAGCACCAAAACACTTTACTAGTTATTACATTGTGAACTCAAGTGCAGTCAGCGAGATTAGAAAAGGAAATAGTTTCTCTTTAGTATTTTCATTTTGTTTTGGACCAGTAATGTATAGAAGGGGAATTATACAAAAATGTAACAGAAGAAAGATATTTTTCATCCACTTGCCAAAAATTGTGTTACTCATTAATTTTAAAGCTGAATTCCAGGTAGATATGAAAACAAAAATGCAGCTGGATATGCCTTAATACATTATTAAATGTATTTTTTAATGCAAGCAGTGTAAATACTTGAATTTGAATTAATATCATCCTGCAGTCCCTGTACAGAAGAGCTCAGATTAGGGCAGGGAGAAGTGCTAAAGCCGGCCATACATGGATTGAAATTCAGCCAAATTTTGATCCATGTATGGGCAGACTGATTGTACCTATGTCAATCCATTGATCGACTTGGGTATAACCGGCCTGTTGGGTTTTTCTACCTACAGTTAGGCAGGCCATACACAATGCAAATTGTGTCTATACACAATTTATCTGGCCTGGGTACAATTGTGTCTGGCCTGGGTACAACCATCCTGCTGAATTTTACCTGTGATTATTGCTGCTAGCAATAATCACTGTCTTCTCCCAACGGGGATGGCTTCCCCTGCCTCCAAGTTGCAAGAAGACAGTGGCTCAGCAGGGTTCTCCTGTTCCCTTTCCCCCAGGATTCCCCTGTGAGCACTGTCTGTGAGTTGACCCATGTGTGACCCGTGGTTGCAGGAAAGAAATTTGCTCCGTGTATGGCTGGCCTTACTGCCAGCTGGTGGAATACAATAGCACAGCGGGAGGCATTCCCCCATCAACATTGACTGTGTTGATGGGGGAATTGACCAATTTTCTTTCCTTCCACCCTCAGTGGAAGGACAGAAAATCATGTCATCTATAGCCTGCTTAACAAGGAGCATGCTAATAAGAGGAGATAGCAGAGAGAGCAAGGTAAGCACGGATTTTAACTATACAGTCTCAGGCTGGGAAAAAGGCAAGGCTTGTAAGTGTGGATAAAAAGATTATGAACCAGCCAACTACTTATATTAACATATATTATTGCTGACTCATCCCTGAGTGAAGGGATGGGATTCCCATGGAAGCCAAAAAAGCACAGAAATACACAACATTTGTTGCTCAAGTAGGTAAAAACCAACTTCAGCAGAAGGGCTTCATAAGGGAACACACTGCAGCCTATATATATATGAACCAAATGTAACTTTATTAATGATAACAATGGGAAAAAGTGAAAGGTCAGACCAATAACACAATTAAAATCATTTCGTGACAACGTTTTCACAATACAAATTAAAAACAGGCACCCTGGGTCATACACTCATACATCCAAATACACCAGCTACATGCAATCGCTTAATGGGCAATAAATTCCTGTGGCACCACTCAGGGGATGAGATGATCAGGCTGAAGAGCGGGGGGGGGGCTGGGGTGGAAATCAGTGGTGGTGGAACACCACTGGAGTCCTGTTCTCGGTCCAACACTGAAGGTCGCACCATCCGGCGCTTATGAGGAGAGCCTGAAAGCGTGCTGAGCTGGGATGAGGAGATGTTACAGCCGCATGAGTGTGACTGAACTTCCGGGTCACATGACGATGTGACGTTGATGCATTTCACTCACGTGATGTGAGTTTTGTCAGGCCACTGAGGGGATGATGATTACGGACTTAAGGAGAAATTTGTTCCGCCCTAGTCATGTTTATTTTCACTCCGTTATTCTGATCAGCTTAAAGGGGCAGCATCAAAGCCTGATATAAGGTTAGGATAATTCCTAATAAAGGTGTGCCACAGGATTAGAATGATTCCATATATGGGTGGTCCATTCATACTTCGTCATGACCATGCTCCCATTATTGTACTGAAGCTTCAGTAATATCTCCCCGTGGTGGGGGGGAGAGAGAGAGAAGAAGAAGGAGGGGAAAGGGCAGGGAAAAGGGGGAGGGGTAAAAAAATGGGGCAGGGGCAGAAAGAAGGGAGGGGATGGGGGAAGAAAAAAAAAGGGGAGGAAAAAATAGAGGGAGGGGGAAGGTGGATAGAGAACTGGGGGGATCAGTTGGATGTTAATCAAACCACAATGGATGGGAAAATTATAGATACACATATAAAGGATGTATTAACCAAAATAACAACATGACTTTTGTTCAAAGAAATCAGTGAATCTTCTATGAATCGAGAAATACCTGTAGGCTGAGCTTGGTGTTTAACCCTTTTGGGGTCATAGTTCGCAAGCGGAATATCCATTCCTTTTCTTTGCGTAGAAGCACCCTATCAAAATCACCCCTACGGTTGGACAGGGATGGTGCAAGAAAGCCCTTGACTCTCAGTCCCTCTGATGAATTGTAGAGCAAGTCAAAGTGCTGAGCTATTGGAGTACGTTCCCTAGTGGAGGTATTTATTGAAGGTTTTATACTAGACAAATGTTCACCGATGCGGACCCTAAACTGCCGTTTAGTCTTTCCAACATAATATTTTTTACACGGGCACTCCAAGATGTAGAGGACCCGCGTAGTACTACAGTTAATAAACTGTCTGATGTAAAAAGTGTTTTGTTGGTCCGCATCCGTGAACATGTTGGTATGTTCCACGTATCGGCAAATATGACAATGCCCGCATGTGAACATCCCGGTGGGGCGGAAGTATTGTCAAGCCAGCTCCGTAATGATGTCCGTGTCAATTCTGAATGCTCTAGAGAATCTCTCAAATTTCAGGCTCTTTTTGGTACCATTAGGGGCCTAGGACCAACAATGTTAGCTATGTCCGGCCTTTTTGTAAGCACATGCCAGTGTTTGGCCAACAAACAAGGGACTTGCTCCCATTGTGAGCCATATCTAGTTATGATCCAAACTGGTGACACATCTTGTGAAGAAGATGTAGTCACTTTGGTTTTGAGGAGTTCATCACATTTTGTTGAAGAAGCACGTTTACGTTCTCTGCGTATAATTTTATGTGAGTAGCCCCTATCTTTAAATCTCTGGTATAATTCTTTGGTTTCTGATTTATAATTGATGTCTGTGGAGCAGTTTTGACGAATACGAAGAAACTGCCTTGTGGGGATACCTTTGATGAAAGAGGGAGGGTGGTGGCTCGAAGCCAATAGAAGTGTATTAGCTGCCATTGTTTTCTGAAAAGTTTTGGTCTCCAGTTTTTCATCAACGATAGAAATAGATAGATTCAAAAAAGAAATATTTTCAGAATCATATGTAGAAGTAAGTTTAATACCGGACAAACTGCTGCAATTCTTCCAGAGACCCCCCCTCCACACGATCAGAACATCGTCGATGTACCTCAGCCGCAATTGAACATGGCTGAGGCACATCGGTGAGGAGAACACCACTGACGCCTCCCACCACCCTAGATGGAGACCGGCATAGGCAGGCGCCCATGGGGCGCCCATCAAGGTCCCCCTCCTTTGTTGATAGTTAACGCCCACAAACTGAACACAGTTGTGGCTAAGGGTGAATTCGAGCAAGTCCAGGATTAACTCATTTTGAGATCCCATTAAGGGATATTTTTCTTCCAGGAGATGTTTGACCACTTCTAGGCTGCATGTATGGGGGATGGAGGTGTAGAGGGACTCAACAGCGATACTGGCTAAAATGGCCCGCTCTTCCACCTCCACTCCCACCAGTCTGGCCAGCACATCCCTGGTGTCCTGAACAAAGGACGGCAAGGTCCTTCACCATACCTCCGATCAGGGCATCAAGGAACTGACCTATTCTCTCAAGTGGACCTCCCACAGCCGATATCATGGGTCTACGTGGGGGGTTTGTGAGGCTTTTATGTACTTTTGGAATGATTTGTGGGAAATAGTGGGAATATAGTATTCACTACTTTAAGATCATTTAGTTCCCATTTGGTAAGTAAGCCTGCCTCAAATGCCACTTGTAATTTAAAATTCAGGGAGTTAACGACCAAAGGAAATGAGTTTCCCTGCAGTTTTAGATAGGTGAGTTGGTCGCTAAGTTGTCTCTGGATTTCTTGCTCGTAAGATTCCTCTGAAAGCAACACAATATTGCCCCCTTTATCGCTAGGTTTAATAACCACGCTGGGGGCCTCACTCAGTTCCCTAAGTGCCTGGCATTCATCTGGCATCAGGTTGTCCTGGGACACTTGATTTTATTGAAATCCTCTTCTACTAGATTCAAGAACATTGCAATCCATCTATTTGTTTTGAAAGGGGGCATTTTAGGGGAGCAGCTACTTCCTCAGGAAGTGAGGGAGAGGAGCTTAGTTTTTTAGAGGACAATATACTCGACCCAGAAGAGACACCACCAATACAGGGTATCGTGAAGCCACCAACAGTGGAGAAAGGAGGACCTAACAAAAGCGGAAAAAAACGGAAAAGAAGAAGGAAGCGGCAGGCCAATACCATCAAAAGACCAAAACAAAACTGTAACCAGGAGCCAGAAACAGAGATAGTAGAAGTAGATACGTTGGCAGAGGAGTTAGGCCCTGTAAACACATATAAATCAGATATGAAATTATTAATTTTCCATCTACAGGACAGACACATAAAACTTTTATGCCATGGTCTTTCCTTTTCTCCTACTAGCCGCATGTGTCAATTTGAAGTATACAAAGATTTATCACTGTTCCTTAGAAAGGTCTTCCTGAGATTAGTCCATTCTAGCTCATCCGGAATTAGTACCAGACCTGAACCTCCTCTTGAACCTCGGGAGTTGCAGGCCCTCAAGGAGCTGGCATCCCTATTGGGGGAATCCCTAAGTGACACAGAGGAAGAATCTTTTGATGAACCATGGAAAAGACAGGCCTAGATTAATATAATATAATATAAAAATTAGCTTTCAAGAAATACAAGATGTTTTGCCCTTTGGGGGGCTGTAAACCACCAAGTGAAATGAGGCAGAGCTGTAAATATCCGCTTAGAGACATTTAGATTCCACCTTGGAACAAAATGATCCAAAGCACTGACATGTTAAAGGTTTAAAATCTGGTCATGCTTTATTTAATGAACATTAATTACATAATCCACCTGTCAAGATTTCACATAATCTGTCTGTTTGAAAAGAAATGAATACAATTGTGGGCAGGATTCTTATTTTCATCTTTTCATGGTGATGATGTTCTAGATTCCTAAGCTCATCCTGTGTGTTCTTCAAATCATCAATGGGGTAGTGAAAGAAAGATAAGGCTTTGCTTGTTTAAAATCAAGTTTGCCAATTATTGCACAATATTGAAAGACCTACCAGTAAAGTGTATCTAAACCCAAGAACAAAAATGTTATATTTGCAGCTTAACAGTCTTTAAATGTGGTGGCTGCATTAGCTTTTTTTAGATTTTTCCTTTATTCTCACCTGGTGATCCTGCCAGTAATAAATGTCCTGCCCTAGGGTAACAGTGCTCCCTCAAGCAGTCAACGGAGGAGCTTTGTTCTGTTTCAACTACAAGGCCATAAACTTTATCTTCAGCATCATGTAGGGCTTGCACTGACCTGGTGATCTTTTTATCCCTTGCACCAGTTCAGACAGCTTTAACTCAATGAATAAACTCACGTATAGAAGACAGACGATGAAGCCTTTCAAATGTTCCATTTAATGATGGATATTCATAGGTAGAAAAATGATGAAGTTGTATGCCACATGGAATGATCTGTATATGAAGGCAGCATGCTCAGAAATGAAACCAGAAGGAGAGGAGGGGAGGGGATATACAGAACTACGGTAGGAGAAAAGGTTCAGCTCAGACAGAGGCTGACAGCTTTAAGACACAAAGCAATAATAAAACAAATAATACACACAGATGAAATTATAATAATTCACATTGTGTAACACAACACTCCCCATCTGAAATCTTTAGATTTCATAACCATAAACTTTTATATATATATATTCAATAATGTCCAATACTGATAGATGTCCTGGAACCTGTAATGAGAACATGCAACAAGCAAACAAACATAAGTTCAACAGGATTGCAGAATATGTAGTAGTCCGACATATGATGTCTTCAGAGAATGTCAAAAGTTCCAAGTAGAACTTGTAGTTACCAGCAATGTACTCCCCACTGTGCCAATAGCATGGCTAGTCCTTGCATAAGTCACTCGCTTGGCAAAAGGAGTACTAACTCTGTAATTGGTCGAGAAAAGGTTTGTGTCGATCCTCCTTTGGTTACCTTGACCTTTACTTTCCAGACCTTGTCTTTTAGAAGGATGAGCTCTCCAACATAGGTGAAGGGTGGATGTTTACTTAGTCTATCAACTGGGAAACTTGCCATTTGTTGCGGTTGATGTCTTCCTCTTAACTTGTGGCACTTGACGCACCTGAAGAGCAGGGAGGAAACACACCTTTTCATACCGACAATCCACAAGCCAGCTGACCTGATAGCACCATCTGTAAACTGACGGATTTGATGTTGTACCAGTTCATGGTGGTGACGAACCAGAAGAGTAGTGACATGATGTTGACCTAGTATGATTATAGGTTTTTGTTCCTTGCTGCATAGGTCAGATTTCCCGATACGGCAACCAACTCTCAGCAGATGATTGACGTCAACTACAGGGTTTAGATTGAAGAGTGAACTGTTTTTAGACAATTCAGTTACACTTTTGATTCTCTCAAATTCCTCCTCATACACCTCTTGTTGCACACAACGGATAATTACCTCTTTCTGCTCATGCAATATGTGCTGCTGTGAAGTGTCCAGAACTAATGTGCCAACCATGACACTCTGATGCAGAACTCTTCCTAAAGCAACGAGCAATGTGGATTAGGTGAGCAATAGCTCTCACAGCAGATGACCAGGTGGAAAAACACTCAAAATGGTGTAACCGCAGCTTCTGTTTTGTATTTACAGAAGCGTGAAGTGAGATGTTCACAGTTCTTATTTCCTTATCGTCTTCAGGACTTACTAGCCCATAAGTGGTGTCAGTGGTGGGTGAGTAGGAGTCCTCACACAAAAACCTTGGAGGTGACAGCCATAAGCTGTCCTGAAGAACTGCTGATGACACAGCTCTGGTCCCACAGTCAGATGGGTTGAGTTCAGTGGGAACGTGATGCCATTGACTTGGTAAAGAGAACAATACGTTCTTCCCTGTTGCTGACATACACATAAAACTGTTTTGTTTGGTTGTATATGTAACCAAGTGCTACCTTACTGTCAATATAAAAGGTGAAAGAATCGATTCTAGTGTCCATTTCACTTTGCATGACTTCCGCAATTTCTACTGCTAGCACAGCTGCGCCTGAGGAAGGAGCAGGTATTGCTCCGAACGCATGCCTTTGACAGCTGCCATTCAGCCCACCAGCTCCCCAGGAGACCCGTGACGCCTGACCATTGCATCCCGCCCACCTGCCTGGAGCCCTGGAACCCACCAGTGCGACCGGACACTAGTGTTGGCGGGATCCCCAGCGCTCGGATCACCCAAACGTGGAAGCTTGGATATCCTTTATGCCTGTATTCACTTATGTCCTGTAAGTGCATTTTTAATAAATGTTATGCTTTTAACTATATGCTACACTTAGTGGGGCGCCGCTTGTCTCCTGTTTTGCTGCCATTAGAGAAAATATGAATCTCTCTCTGGCCAGCAGTTGAAATGGAAGCTGGAACATAGCAATGTGAGATTTGACGTTTTTCTACGGCCTCAAAGAACATCTCCACCTTTCCCACTTCTGTTGTTTCTCACTAGGTAAAGGGTGCATCCCAGTCTCTGTTCTCAGTAGAAAGTATACAAACAGGAACCTGTAGCGCTCAAAAAGTGACACTGTTGTAAAAGCAGCTGGGGTGCAATTAAATGAAGGGAAACTGGCCCAGAGCAGCTATAAACACTGGACGGTGTAAAAAACAATCAAACAAACTAAATATATCGCTCTGAAGGCTGGATTCCAATGTCAGTGACGACCATAAACCATAAAATTGATGGCAAAAAAAATGTATTTTATTCAATAAAAAAGAGAAGCTTGTGGTTGAAAGTCAAAAATCTATGCATAGAAATAAAATGTTCAAACCATCATAAAGGACACAGTTTTAATAAAAGCTTCACTGTACCGTGGATAACTGTGGGCTGTGAGGGGTTAACCTTCAACCCAGGAGAGCTGTCATTGGAGCATGGAGGGCGCCTTGTCCATACAGGGATGGGAAAGAAACTTCACACACCCTGTGTGGGGGGGTCCCAAACTGCTGTGCTTGCGAGTGATGACAGATGGAGATGTGAAACAGAGCCGAAGTGGTGTCCAACAACGGAGTGGCAAGACAACCAGGATGGAACTCAGCCGCGCCGCAATGCACTCCCTGGGTGGTCTGTGAGGAGCCACTGATGTGTGTGAGGCTGGGATCCAGGGAGCATATAGAGGAAGGATCGTGCAGCGATGGTGGTGAGCTTGTGGGGGAGAAAGCCGGTGAGCTCATCAGCTAGTCGGTCGGGCAGGAGCGGAGCAGGACTCATGCGGGTGTCATCAGCCCTCAATGGTAATAGAGAGAGGGGCATCCCTGTAGCCAACGAGGAAGCGTGGAGAGCCCGTATGCCCTGACTTACATGTTTCGCGCTGTAGCGCTTTGTCAAAGTCATGGAGGAATAGCAAATGGGGCTATTAATGCATTAGTGGGGGGGGGGGAGGCTGAGGCCTCAGCCCCTCCCCCCACTTCATTAACGATGAGGGCTGACGACACCAGCATGAGTCTTGCTCTGCTCCTGCCCGACCGACCAGCTGATAAGCTCACTGGCTTCCTCCCCCAAGAGCTCACCACCATCGCTGCATGATCCTTCCTCTATATGCTCCCTGGATCCCAGCCTCACACACATCAGTGGCTCTTCACAGACCACCCAGGGAGTGCAATGTGGCGCAGCTGAGTTCCATCCTGGTTGTCTTGTCACTCCATTGCCGGACACCCCTTTGACTCAGGTCCACGTCTCCATCTGTCATCACACACAAGTACAGCAGGTTGGGAACCCCTACACAGGGTGTGTGAAGTTTCTTTCCCATCCCAGCATGGACAGGGCGCCCTCCATGCTCCACTTACAGCTGTGTCTTTTATGATGGTTTGAACTCCTTATTTCTATGCATCCATTTTTGAATTTTAACCACAAGTTTCTCTTTTTTATTGAATAAAATTTTTATTTTTGCCATCAATTTTATGGTTTACGGTCGTCACTGAGACATTGGAATCCAACCTTCAGAGATCTATATTTAGTTTGTTTGTTTTCAATAGATTACTGTCTTAGCAGAATCTTCCCTTGAATGGTAACTGGAGCAAGGAAACCCAGTGGATCATAGATGCTGTTCACCACCGACAGGACTCCTTTCATAGTGAAGGGTTTGTCCCACATTGATACTTGGAAGGTGAATGTGTCTTGTTTGATGTTCCACAACAAACCTAGATTTAGCTATACAGGAGGCACATCTGTACCTAAATCAAGGTTTTTCAGACTAGTGGCATCGTCCTCAGAGTGAAAGGCATTCATAAGTTCCTGGCTGTTGGATATAATCTTGTGCAGTCTAAGGTTTGCTCCAGACACCATCTCCTTTGTTCTGGTCAGAAGATCGATTGCTTCTTTAGCAGCTGGAAAAGACTTGAGTGCGTCGTCAACGTAGAAGTTTCATTCAACAAATTGACAAGAGTTGGATCCATATTCTTCTTGTCCAGCCTAAGCCGTTCTCCTTAGCCCATAAGTTGCCACTGCAAGGGAAGGAATGCTACCGAAGACATGTACCTTCCTTCCATAATCTATCACTTCCTTGTTGATATCATTGTCATTGTGCCATAGAAACCTGAGGTAGTTTCTGTTGTCTTCTCTGACAAAGAAGCAGTAAAACATTTGTTGAATGTCGACCATTACTGCTATGGGTTCTGGGTTCTTGTCTGAAGCAAATCAAGACTCCTATTAAATTGTTGTTTAAGTTGGGCCCCATAAGGAACATGTTGTTAAAAGAAATACCCTCATGCTGAGCACTGGAATCAAAGACAACTCTGATCTGGTCTGGTTTGCGTGGGTGATTTGGAAGAGAATTGGAATAGTATACAGACCCCCAGGACAGAGTGAAGATTATGATAACTTGTTGATTGATGAGATAACTCAAATGGCAATGAAGGGAGAGGTTTTGATTATGGGCGACTTCAACATGCCTGACGTTAACTGGAATTCTCAAACTGCTATTACAAGCAGGAGCAGGGATGTAATGGAAGCGCTGAATGGGGTTTCTCTAAAACAGTTAGTAAAAAGCCCAACCCAAGGTGATCATATTCTTGACCTAGTACTGACAAATGGGGATCAACTGTCTGATGTTGAGGTGGGGGAGAATTTGGGTTCTAGTGATCACCAATGTCTTTGGTTTGATATTAAAACAAGAACTGAAAAATCATATACAAAAACAAAAGTTTTAGATTTTAAAAGGAAAAATTTTTCTGAAATGGGGAAATTTCTAAAAAATGAACTGAAAGGTTGGAGCAAAATGACAGGAGTAAGTAATCAGTGGGCACTATTAAAGTCTACCATCTTGGCGGCAACTAGATTATATGTCAGGCAAGTTAGTAAGAATAAACGGAAGAAAAAAACAATATGGTTCACCAAAGAGGTAAGTAGGATAGTAAAGGGGAAGAAAATGGCATATAGAAGATTCAAGGAAACAGGAGGTGCAGCTGACAGAGAGGAGTATAAAAATAGACAAAAGGAGGCCAAACACATTATCTGTGCTGCAAAAGCACAGAAAGAGGAGGAAATTGCTAAGTCTATTAAGGAAGGAGATAAAACCTTTTTTAGGTACATTAGTGATAGAAGGAAAAAATACAATGGGATCACCAAAATGAAAACTGGGCACAACACATATGTTGAGGGAGACCAGGATGTAGCCAACCATTTAAACAATTTCTTTTGTTCAGTCTT
>BLSH010179532.1:1578007-1591657 GCA_018402905.1 Glandirana rugosa
TACGACCTAGATCGAAGTTATTGTGAGGTCAATGTAGTGGTTAGTTACGTTTATGGACAAAGGTTATCGAAGCGTCCGAAAACGTCAGGTATTTGCATTGATTGGTGATGTAACTGGAGTGTTATTGAAGCTAGATCCAGCATTAGCATTACTAAACCTAAATATAGAAAAGATACCTGTTCAGCACAGGAATGTGCTCACACATATACTAATAGCCGCACGCCAATGCATTACAGCAAAATGGAAATTAACATCCACTCCTAATATTTCAGATGTGGTTGATAGAGTTAAAGCCCACTACTCCTACGAGTCCTTTTTCAGGGTGACATCTGGGTCAGGGACACACTTCACTAACAATTGGCAGACGTGGGTAACCAGATTCCCTGTAACAGTATAATATGGCTTTTGGAGATAGTTATATCATAATGAGTGATGACTTTTGTAAATCTATAAGGTGGTATAGTGAAGAACAACTAAAAGAGGGTTTTCTTCTTTTCACACATACTAATTTTCTCTTCTTCCCTTTCTACTCACCCTCTACTCTTCCTACTTAACTACATTCTCTCCCTCCTCTTTCCCTGTTTTTTCTCTTCTTTTTTCTTATCTTCCCCTTGTCTTACCTCTCATGCTACAACATACATCCCCCTACTCGGGCAGGGAGATGTCCATCATTAGAGAAGAGGTAATGTTGATAATAAGAATATAGATAAGTTATATGGAACAACAAGTAGGTATATGCAATTATATATCAAACAAAACTGTTGTGACGAAAGAAATAACGGGATTGTTATGGATCGGTTTGCCCCAGAGCTTGTTCCGCTGGCCCCCCCTACAGTGTGTTCCCAGATGGGGTGGGTGGGGATCGAAGCAGAACAATAGATGAGAGGAGAGACCCTAGGCGTTTTTCCTCCTCGCGATGCAAACCGGTGAAATTACTTTAGAACTGTTCCCTATGTTCTTACAAAATGGTAACTTAAACATGTGTACCTAATTGTATAAGCTTAATTACACTCTGACTTCTGTGGAGAATGTAAGACTGATGTTTGTTATGGAAAACTTAATAAAAACTATTGAAAAGAAAAAGACTGAAATTCTTCCCACTCCTACCACAGTTATGGCTGCAAACAGACAGAGTAGGAAGAATGAAAACCCTAACCGAGAGTGTCCCATTCACAAGAAGCCACATCCCCTCAAAAAATGTATCAGCTTTAGAAAAAGGCCTCTTGAAGAGCGTAAGGAGCTTTTAAAGACATTCAGGTGTTGTGCTTCTACTGAACATTTTGCTAAGGACTGTAATATGGCCATCAAGTGCATAGAGTGTGGCTCTGAATATCATGTGCAAGCCCTCCATCCACTTGAATCCAGCTCTGCACAACCTGCAAACTCTCCTCCCAGGTCAACGCATGGCGGGGAGAATACAGACCAAGTGCCTAATTCCACTATCATTTCTTCACCCTGCACTGATGTTTGCGGAGAAGACCGATGTGATAAGTCATGTGAAATATTCTTGGTGAACATATACCACAAGGATTAACCACAAAAGACTCTAAAGGCGTATGCTATCTTAGATGATCAGAGCAATAGATCACTTGCAAAATCTGAACTGTTTGATCTATTTGAAATAAAAGGAGAAGCTCATCCTTACACCTTGGGTACCTGTAGTGGAACTATAGAGGTTTCTGGTA
Organism: Glandirana rugosa; assembly: GCA_018402905.1. NCBI lineage: Eukaryota > Metazoa > Chordata > Amphibia > Anura > Ranidae > Glandirana > Glandirana rugosa. The sequence goes on from BLSH010179532.1 coordinate 1,579,693, forward strand.
GCAGGGCTCATGGACTCATGGTATCTCAAAGGTAACGTGCAACTACCCCTACCTACACATGTTGAGTGCAATCAGATACCTGCTAACAGGGAAATAAACCCTACTCCAGCTGCTGCCTTCCATCACCTTCACCTAAAGGTAATAGCAAATGAGATAAAACCACTTGACAAAGATGCTCAGATCCTTCTTCTATTAGGAAGAGACATGTTAAGAGTTCACAAGATACACAGACAAGTCAGTGGACCCCCAGATGCCCCATTTGCCCAGTGCATGGATCTAGATTGGGTCATCATAGGCAATGTCTGTATAGGCAAAAAGAAGAAACCTACCAACTTTTCATCATTCAAGACAAATGTTCTGCCGAATGGCCGAAACACTTACTGTGAGCCATGCCCACATCGCTACTGGGTGAAAGAGAAGATAGCCAGCCGCGAATGGCAACATGGTATTTCAGGTAACACAAGCCCTTTCTCCTGTCATGATGACAAACTCACCTCTACAGTGTTTAATGCCACCAGTGAAGATGATACACTGGCTCCTTCAATGGAAGACAAAGAATTTATCAAAGTAATGGGCAATGAGTTCTTTCAAAACAACTCTAATAATTGGGTAGCACCCCTACCTTTTCATCTCCCAAGAGAGAGATTGCCCAAAAATTTGCAGCAGGCCATTGGTAGATTCTCCTCCTTAAAGCGCAACTTAAGCAGGAAACCAGAGATGCAAAAGCACTTTGCAGGCTTTATGCAAAATATATTTGACAGGGACCATGCAGAACCTTCACCCCCACTAAAGAAGGAAGAAGAATGCTGGTACCATCCATCCTTTGGCAGGTATCGTCCATGCAAACCAGACCAAATCAGAGTGGTCTTTGATTCTAGTGCTCAGCATGAAGGTGTTTCTCTTAACAACATGCTCCTTACGGGGCCCAATGTGAACAACAGCCTAATAGAAGTACTGATTTGCTTCAGACAAGAGCCCATAGCAGTAATGGCCGACATTCAACAAATGTTTCACTGCTTCATTGTCAGAGAAGACAACAGAAACTACCTCAGGTTTTTATGGCACAAAGACAATGACATCAACAAGGAAGTGAAAGATTATTGAATGAAGGTACATGTCTTCAGTAACAGTAACAGTCCTTCCTCTGTAGTGGCAACTTGAGGGCTAAGGAGAACGGCTCAGGCTGGAGAAGAAGAATATTGATCTGAGGCTCGTAAATTCGTTGAAAGAAACGTCTATGTTGATGACGCACCCAAGTCTTTTCCAACTGCTAAAGAAGCAATTGATTTTCTTATCAGAACAAAGGAGATGCTGTCTGTAGCAAACCTTAGACTGCACAAGATTATATCCAACAGCCAGGAACTTATGAATGCCTTTCACTCTGAGGACGATGCCACTAGTTAAAAAAACCTTGATTTAGGTACAGATGTGCCTCCTGTACAGCGAAGTCTGGGTTTGTTGTGTAACATCAAGCAAGACACATTTACCATCCAAGTGTTAACTTGTGACAAGCCCTTCACTAAGAGAGGAGTCCTGTTGGTGGTGAACAGCATCTATGATCCACTCGGTTTCCTTGCTCCAGTTACCATTCAAGGTAAGATTCTGCTAAGACAGTTATCTACTGAGAACATAGACTGGGATCCTCATTTACCTAGTAAGAAACAACATGTTCCAGCTTCCATTTCAACTGCTGGCTGGAGAGAGATTCATACAGTCAGGTCCATAAATATTGGGACATCAACACAATTCTAATGTTTTTGGCTCTATACACCACCACAATGGATTTGAAATGAAACAAGATGTGCTTTAACTGCAGACTTTCAGCTTTAATTTGAGGGTATTTACATTCAAATAAGGTGAACGGTGTAGGAATTACAACAGTTTGTATATGTGCCTCCCACTTTTTAAGGGACCAAAAGTAATGGGACAATTGGCTGCTCAGCTGTTCAATGGCCAGGTGTGTGTTATTCCCTCATTATCCCATTTACAAGGAGCAGATAAAAGGTCCAGAGTTCATTTCAAGTGTGCTATTTGCATTTGGAATCTGTTGCTGTCAACTCTCAATATGAGATCCAAAGAGCTGTCACTATCAGTAAAGCAAGCCATCATTAGGCTGAAAAAACAAAACAAACCCACCAGAGAGCTAGCAAAAACATTAGGTGTGGCCAAATCAACTGTTTGGAACATCCTTAAAAAGAAAGAATGCACCGGTGAGCTCACTCAACACCAAAAGACCCGGAAGACCACCGAAAACAACTGTGGTGGATGACCAAAGAATTCTTTCCCTGGTGAAGAAAACACCCTTCACAACAGTTGGCCAGATCAAGAACACTCTCCAGGAGGTAGGTGTATGTGTGTCAAAGTCAACAATCAAGAGAAGACTTCACCACAAGATGTAAACCATTGGTGAGCCTCAAAAAAAGGAAGGCCAGATTAGAGTTTGCCAAACAACATCTAAAAAAGGCTTCACAGTTCTGGAACAACATCCTATGGACAGATGAGACCAAGATCAACTTGTACCAGAGTGATGGGAAGAGAAGAGTATGGAGAAGGAAAGGAACTGCTCATGATCCAAAGCATACCACCTCATCAGTGAAGCATGGTGGTGGTAGTGTCATGGCGTGGGCATGTATGGCTGCCAATGGAACTGGTTCTCTTGTATTTATTGATGATGTGACTGCTGGCAATAGCAGCAGGATGAATTCTGAAGTGTTTCGGGCAATAACAGTTTTATGTGTATGTCAGCAACAAGGTAGAATGTATTAAGAGATTATTCTCTACCAAGTCAATGGCATCACGTTCCCACTGAACTCAACCAATCTGACCGTGGGACCAGAGCTGTGTCATCAGCAGTTCTTCAGGACAGCTTATGGCTGTCACCTCCAAGGTTTTTGTGTGAGGACTGCTACTCACCCCCACTGGCACCAATCAGCTGCTAAGAGTTGGTGACCGTATCGGGAAATCTGACCTATGCAACAAAGAACAGAATCCTATAATCATACTAGGTGAAAATCATGTCACTACCCTTCTGGTTCATCACCACCATGAATTGGTGCAACATCAAGGCCATCAGTTTACAGAAGGTGCTATCAGGTCAGCTGACTTGTCGATTGTCGGTATGAAAAGGTTCATCTCCTCCCTGCTCTTCAGGTGCGTAAAGTGCCACAAGTTAAGAGGAAGACATCAACCTCAACAAATAGCAAGTTTCCCAGCTGATTGCCTAAGTAAACATCCACCCTTCACCTATGGTAGAGATTTCATCCTTCTAAAGGACAAGGTTCAGAAGGTAAAGGTCAAGGTAACCAAAGGAGGATTGATACAAACTTATTCTGGACCAATTACAGAGTGAGTACTTCTTTTGCCAAGTGAGTGACTTATGCAAGGACTAGCCATGCTATTGGTACGGCGGGAAGTACATTGCTGCTAACTAAAGGTTCTACTTGGAACTTTTGCATTCTCCGAAGACATCACATGTCGAATTACTAACTGCATCCCGTTGAACTTATGTTTATGTTTGCTTGTTGCATGTTTCTCATTACAGGTTCTAGGACATCTATCAGTATTTGACATATATATATATATATATATATATATATATATATATATATACACAGTGGGTACGGAAAGTATTCAGACCCCCTTACACTTTTCATTCTTTGTTATATTGCAGCCATTTGCTAAAATAATTTAAGTTCATTTTTTTCCCTCATTAATGTACACACAGCACCCCATATTGACAGAAAAACACAGCATTGTTTGCAGATTTATTAAAAAAGAAAAACTGAAATATCACATGGTCCTAAGTATTCAGACCCTTTGCTGTGACACTAATATATTTAACTCAGGGGCTGTCCATTTCTTCTGATTATCCTTGAGCTGGTTCTACACCTTCATTTGAGTCCAGCTGTGTTTGATTATACTGATTGGACTTGATTAGGAAAGCCAAACACCTGTCTATTTAAGACCTTACAGCTCACAGTGCATGTCAGAGCAAATGAGAATCATGAGGTCAAAGGAACTGCCTGAAGAGCTCAGAGACAGAATTGTGGCAAGGCACAGATCTGGCCAAGGTTACAAAAAAAATTCTGCTGCACTTAAGGCTCCTAAGAGCACAGTGGCCTCCATAATCCTTAAATGAAAGACGTTTGGGTTGACCAGAACCCTTCCTAGAGCTGGCCGTCTTGCCAAACTGAGAAGATCCTTGGTGAGAGAGGTAAAGAAGAACCCAAAGATCACTGTGGCTGAGCTCCAGAGATGCAGTCGGGAGATGGGAGAAAGTTGTAGAAAGTCAACCATCACTGCAGCCCTCCACCAGTCGGGGCTTTATGGCAAAGTGGCCCGACGGAAACCTCTCCTCAGTGCAAGACACACGAAAGCCTGCATGGAGTTTGCTAAAAATACCTGAAGGACTCCAAGATGGTGAGAAATAAGATTCTCTGGTCTGATGAGACCAAGATAGAACTTTTTGGCCTTAATTCTACGCGGTATGTGTGGAGGAAACCAGGCACTGCTCATCACCTGTCCAATACAGTCCCAACAGTGAAACATGGTGGTGGAAGCATCATGCTGTGGGGGTGTTTTTCAGCTGCAAGGACAGGACGACTAGTTGCAATCGAGGGAAAGATGAATGCGGCCAAGTATAGGGATATCCTGGACGAAAACCTTCTCCAGAGTGCCCGGGACCTCAGACTGGGCCGAAGGTTTACCTTCCAACAAGACAATGACCCTAAGCACACAGCTAAAATAATGAAGGAGTGGCTTCACAACAACTCTGTGACTATTCTTGAATGGCCCAGCCAGAGCCCTGACTTAAACCCAATTGAGCATCTCTGGAGAGACCTAAAAATGGCTGTCCACCAACGTTTACCATCCAACCTGACAGGACTGGAGAGGATCTGCAAGGAGGGATGGCAGAGGATCCCCAAATCCAGGTGTGAAAACTTGTTGCATCTTTCCCAAAAAGACTCATGGCTGTATTAGATCTAAAGGGTGCTTCTACTAAATACTGAAGGGTCTGAATACTTAGGACCATGTGATATTTCAGTTTTTCTTTTTTAATAAATTTGCAAAAATGTCAACAATTCTGTGTTTTTCTGTCAATATGGGGTGCTGTGTGTACATTAATGAGGGGAAAAAATGAACTTAAATGATTTTAGCAATTGACTGCAATATAACAAAGAGTGAAAAATTTAAGGGGGTCTGAATACTTTCCGTACCCACTGTGTATATATATATATATATATATATATATATATATATATATATATATATATAAGGTTATGAAATCTAAAGATTTCAGACGGGGAGTGTTGTGTTACAAAATGTGTGTGTATAATTTGGGTTATTATTGCTCTGTGTCTTTAAGCTGTCTGCCTCTGTCTAAGCTGAACCTTTTCTCCCACCGTAGTTCTGTATATCCCCTCCCCTTCTCTCTTTCTGGTTTAATTTCTGAGCATGCTGCCTTATTCCATGTGGCTTACAACTTCATTGTTTTTCTACCTATGAATATGCATCATTAAACAGAACATTCGAAAGGCTTCATCGCCTGTCTTCTCAACGTGAGTTTATTCATTGAGTCAAAGCTGTCTGTATGGATGCAAGGGATAAAAAGATTACCAGGTCAGTGTAAGCCCTATATGATGCTGGAGATAAACTTTATGGCCTTGTAGGGGAGTCAGAACATCTCTGTTTTTCAAATTCAGGCAGTAGTTATTTTTGTTGGTGTTATAAATTGTATGATTAAATAATACAACCATTTCAAATGCTATAGATGAATTCACATAATAGGTTTGGATGTGGGCAAAGGCTTTCTGATGGGATACAATCACATGACTTAATTTTTCAAAACAGTTAGCTGGTTGTCTTGTTGGTACAGGAGACTCAGATGTCTGAGCATAAAGAAAATTGTTTCCTACTCTGACATTGTGCCAACTACGAATTTATAGGATCAGTAAGTGAGAGAATTAAAACCACATTACATTCAGAACCTGACTAGCCAACGCCTTGGATTGAAAGCGTGCTTTGCCTCCCAAGTTGCTTTTTCTGAAATCAATCACATGGGGGAAAAAAATTAAAGTGCAACTCGAGCCATTGTTTTTCTTTTCATTTTAGGTCAAGTGTCAATAGGTTGATTTCTATTGCTTTATTTGCCCCTATTTCACAGATTTCTCCTTATTCAGACAGATTAAGAAGCATGGGAAATGCTTTTTGCTTCATGGCTATTTAATAGGTGTCAGGCAGAATTAAGCCTCGTACACACGGGACGACGATCGTATTCAACACGTCGTACTCACGACCGTTGCATGCGGAATTGATCGTCTGTGGCCGCGCTTTCAACAGTTGAACATACGACGGTCGTGCGTGGGAGTTGTATGTGCAGACTAGAAAACTTGGTCGTACCAACAAGCTCGCATACAACCGTTGTGTCGTGTGTAGAGCAGCTGTGTACAACAAGTTGTATTGTGCTAAACACGCATGCGCCAAGTTCGGAACGGGCGGAAGTGTCCGTTCGTGTAAAACTAGGCTTCTGTTTCACAGTTGCATATTCGTTTAGCTTTTGCCAATTCCATTCAAATAGTGAAATGCGGCGCACATTAGCATCTTTTTCAATGGGATAATAATGAAGATGCACCTTGCTAGTGGTACACATGATACTAATGTCATAAAATTCATCTGTACTGTAGTGATATTAATAGAAATTGCACTAATTTCTATCTCTTTTCTTCTATTTTCCATTTCCACAATATTCTAAGCTCAGAAATATGAGAATTCCTAGAATTGAACGTGTTTGTGGTTCCTTGCTATTTGTTTTAACTTTTCTTTTTAATGTAACTGCCTAATTCAAAATTGCCATTTTCTTTACTAAATTAAGGCAAGTATTGTTATTTTAAATATTCTTTATTTGTAAATCATAAAGAATACAAATTAAATAATCTGATGAATTTTTCTGCAAAGAAAATATAACATAAAACAAAGGTATGAAGTTGAATAAAATATGTATAAAATTTTAAAAAAATAAACTAATACAAAATAATAAAAAATAAGAGAAAAAAACCCTCAATGGGGGTACTGGCCGTACTCCCCAGACCAGGGGTGTTGGGGGCCTTGAGGATAATACTGCCACTGGGCATGATGCTTCTGTGGCAAGGGATGTGATGGGGCAGGTGGTGGAGGAGGTGGAGGTGGTGGTGGCTCATCGTCCACAAGCCGAATTGTGGGCTTAATCTGGCCCCTCACCCCCTTAACCATCACATCCAGCATCAGCTGTTCGGCCATCTGCTTCTGGTCCTCGTTCATTTGGCGGATTTTTGTCGCCACAAGTGCCCCAAATGCCTCCGCCTCATCTGGGTCCCTTTGGAGGACCTGGCTAGCATCTCTAAAGAATTGGGCTGCAGTCTCATCTGCGTCCTGGGCCCTCCTCTTTCTTCTCCTCCCAACCTCCAGGGGAGGAATCCTCGAGACACAGGGCTGTGATGGCCCAGCTGCCTCCTCCTCGGTGACACTTTCCTGAGTATAAAAAAGTGGCATTATTAGAATATGATTGTTTGTGTAGGTGATGAATCCAAAAAAATGTACATTTCATTACTGTTGCTTATTGAATAATTAGAAAAGACAAACACTAGCATTCTGGCACCAGCATTTGGATTTATACTTTTAATGTCTTTAGGCCACAACTGTGTTTGGATCTCGAAACAAATGTGTTAAGACTCCAATGTTTGGCCAATAATGTTTAGTTCTTATCATTGGATTGTATTTTTACAATATGTTCCCCAACACTATACCTGGTTGATGACGGCCTCCTCCTCCTCCTCATGTCTACTAGGAGACACGTCCTCCCCTGATATTGAGCGAAGGGTGGAGAGGGATGGCCTAGCCTCAGATCCACCCTGTAGGAATAGCAGGCTGGTATAGTACCACAGTTTAGGTCAGTGGTTCTCAACTCCGGTCCTCGGGACCCACCAACAGGCCAGATTTTAAGTATTACCTTGGGGAGATACAGACTAGAACACTGCAATCACTGAGCAGCAAATTATATCACCTGTGATGTATTTCAGTTATCCTGCAAACCTGGCCTGTTGGGGGGTCCCGAGGACCGGAGTTGAGAACCACTGGTTTAGGTATATACACATCAGACGCTGCAGCTCCTGACCGTTTGGACTGCTCTACCTTCTTCACCTCCCTGCCAAAGGTTGTGCGAAGGCTTTGAATTTTTTGGCGCACATATTTGGAGGTTGCCTTGGGGTAAATCTCTTTACAGAGGTTAACCAGCTGGCTTAACGCTGCCTCCTTCCGGGTCTTGTTGTGGTAGTCCCTTCTCTGGACATCCCACAGGCAGGGGAGCTGATGGTAGAGCTCAATAAACTTGGCCAGGAACTCCTGTGAGAAGAAGCGGTCGCTCATTATGGCTGCAAGACAGAAGACAAAGCATCATGCAACTTCACCCAGCATACCCCTATAAAAGCCCCACCAAATCTAGGCCCCAAGCCAAGCAGTATTTGGCTTGCTGCATCATCCATTTAATCCAGGACACATATGGATTACACAGGTTCAGAGCCTAATTGAATGCAGATAAGGCACCAAGTGAGTTTAATTCCCACCCTAATCAGGCACAGAACCTGAGTAATTAATATCTGTCCTGAATTAAAGGGATGATGTAGCAAACATAAGCAGTATAAGCAGTGGCGTAACTAGAACCCTCAGGGCCCCGATGCAAGAAACCATGAAGGGCCCCCCCTGACAGGGCCCTTTCCTCGGAGCCTGGTGGCGGAACGCCAGGGCCCGGTCGCAAGTGTGTGGCTGCATATAAAAGGAACCGATCTCTCCATTTCCCCCCACACTTCTCCTCCACTCCCTCCCGCAGGCATTCAGCGGCTGCAGGAGGAAAATGGAGAGATTGGTTCCTCTATGCCGGTGTTTCTCAGTCTCTTTATAGTCAGGGCTCCCTTGAAGGTTACCCCTAGGTGAATGAGGATGCACTGCAACCACTCCACAACTGTGTGCATTGCAGAGTTGCAGCATAGTGGTGATGCATTTAGAGGGTTAAAACAGGCGGACAGGAGGCAACAGATTGCCTCTTTACCAACTGTCAAATGCCTGAGCATGGATCGCTTTCAGAGGAACAGCATTTTTTTTGCTGGTACTATGAACAAGCGGGGGAAAAAAATTAGTGATTGTACACAAAGGGGGTCAGGATTAAAAGCACATACATAGAATGTGCATACACACATGTACACATACATAATGCGTGCGCACACACACACACACACACACATATATACTGTATATATGTACACATATAAACACACACACACACACACACACATTAATGCACATATATATATATATATATATACGCACTTATATACATGCACCCACACATATACATACACCCACATACATGAACCCACATACATGCACCCACCCACATACATGCACCCACCCACATACATGTACCCACCCACATACATGTACCCAAAAACATACATACACCCACACAAGGGTACCCACTCACATACATGTACACACACACACACACACACACATGCAGCCACACACATACATGGACCCACACACACACACATGCACCCACATACATGAACCCATATACATGCACCCACACACATGTACCCACACACACACACACACCCACACACATGTACTCACACACATGTACCCACAGCACATGCACCCACACACATGTACTCACACACATGTACTCACACACATGCTGCCACACACACACATGCATAATTGCAGAAGGTCTCTTAAAAAAAACGGCAGTACCTTCTCTCTTTATGCCTGGTACTGCACTGTAGGGGGAGACAAAGAGCACAGTCACACTGCTTTCACTTTCACACACAGTGTAAACAGTGTGACGAGGCTCCAGGCAGCGCTCCATCTCTCATCCCCCTCCTAATCTAAGCAGACAGGGGGCCCTTATGGGCCCCCTTCAGCATGGGGCCCGGTCGCCATGGCGACTCCTGCGACCCCTATCCGCCCGCCCCTGAGTATAAGCCATTTGGCCCAACAGGGTGCTCTTAATACAACCATGGGCCCCTGGGCAAAGTAAGGCACTAGGGCCCCTACCAGCCTGCTCCGTTTTAGGCACCTGCTCTCAAGAATGTACGTTTAAATTGTTGATGGAATTAAACATCTATTCATCACTACTTTCAATCAATTTGATTGGAAAACATGCCATAAATCAAAGAATAAACAACACAAAGGGGTGAGCAGACGTGCACAGTACAGGGGTGCTTTAGGAGGGCACAATACAGGTTATGGGATGCTGCCCAGGACACAGATATCCTGGTCCAGCTTAGTAAAAAGCATGACTTTCCTGCTCAATCAGGGACAATTGTAAAGTATGAGAGGTTATCATGGGGCCCCCATGTACCTGCAATCCAAGCATAACAGTATAGGCCTCTACCCACCTCTATCTGAAAATCCTGCCGAACCTTCGTTCCCACAGCGGTCGTTCCCACAGCGCTCGTCCCCCAGCGCTCGTCACACAGAGAGTTGCTACCTACGGCAATTTTGTGTTCGATTGTTCGTCTTTTATACCGTGCTTTACATTGCGCATGCGCACCGCCCTCAGGTACGCTGCTACGCTGGGGCGTGACACGGAACGAACGAATGATCGCAGCAGGAACGTCCAGACGAAATTAAGTAAATATGGCGTCACGTCGGAGCCACCGAAAGCTGAAGGCCACCCCCATGTCCAGGCTGGAGATGGCCGATATGGTGGCCATCCTGGAGGCCCAGGATTATGATTGCAGGAGGGGGGCTATGAAAGGCCAAATAGCCACAAAGATTTTGTGCTGGAGAGGGTGGTCGAGTGCATCTTTGTGAAGCATGGGGTCCGGCGGAGCAAGGATCAGCTCCGCAAGCGATGGTCGGACTTGAAGCACAGGGAGCCCGACCAGCTGTGCCGGATCCATAGGATCATAGAAAAAAGTAAGCCATTTATTTTTGCAACCAGTATGTAGATGTGTAAATTCATTGTATGGATCTGTTCTTGGTCAAAGTAGCTAGAAAGAATTATCTGTTAATTTTTGGAATCTTTGTATGCCTTGGGGTTCCCAAATTTAATGTCTAAATCCAGCATACTGTATATGAAGAATACCATTTTAGACTGTTTTCAGACATTTCTTTAGATTTGCACTTTTGTTCTTTTTGTATTTTGCTACAGGAAAACAAAAAAAACAGCGGCCCACCCCCCTCCACAACCCACCGATGAGGCCACCCCTGGCCCCTCAGCTCAGGTGGCGGTAAGCCCACCGTCATCTCCAGAAGGTAAGTGCTAAATGACAATTAGATAAATTGTGACACAGCCAGGGGTGCTGCTAGGTGCCCAAAAGGGGGTGGGGCGGGGGTGTGAGGCCTAAATTAAAGGATAAGTATCATTTTTCTGGCTGCTGCCTGATTCATCAGTGCCCATTAATCCAGCCTTGCTAGTGCAGATATGGTGAGAGGATAGCCCCCAGTGCTGGAAGGCACACAAATGCATATGATGAATAGCAGACAGCCCACATCCCATAGAAGCGAGGGGGGGGGCAGCTGTAGGAGTTGACGAATGTTGCCACTTGTCAAGTATTTTTGCACAGCCAAATGGCATCATTGTCTGTTTGGGGAACCCCTGACCCCTACAACCCCGTAGACCGGTAGACTCACAAGATGTTGGTCTTTTTTTTTGTAAGTAACTCGTAGGGTTTCGGTGATGTCCAAGTTGTGTATGTAACGCCCTATACAAAGTTAACATGGTTGGAAGGTTAACCCGACCCGACGGGTGTAGACTACCCGAGGGTGGTTGGTGAACACCCGGGAGCCCTCAGGAAAGACTTTTATTTGTTGTTGTTTGTCTGTTACTACGGTAAACCGACACGTTTTTATGAACTGTTCACCGTTGTAAGCAGTTGAGGATGTCGACGGGGGGGGGAGCGAAGATACCCTACACCCGACAGACGAT
>BLSH010179556.1:43379-66019 GCA_018402905.1 Glandirana rugosa
CGTTTGACGGGGGTGGACACTATAACCGACGTTTGACGGGGTGGACACTATAACCGACGTTTGACGGGGGTGATCACAGGTGGGGTATATAGCAGCCAGTATCACAGGTGGGGGTAAATTGCAGCCAATAACACAGGTGGGGGCAAATTGCAGCCAATATCACAGGTGGGGCAAATTGCAGCCAATATCCCAGGTGGGGGAAAATTGCAGCCAATATCACAGGTGGGGGCAGTTTGCAGCCAATATCACAGGTGGGGCAGTTTGCAGCCAATATCACAGGTGGGGGCAGTTTGCAGCCAGTATCACAGGTGGGGGCGCTTTGCAGCCAGTATCACAGGTGGGGGCAGTTTGCAGCCAATATCACAGGCGGGGGCAGTTTGCAGCCAGTATCACAGGTGAGGGCAGTTTGCAGCCAGTATCACAGGTGCGGGCAGTTTGCAGCCAATAACACATGTGGGGGCAGTTTGCAGCCAGTATCACAGGCGGGGGCAGTTTGCAGCCAGTATCACAGGCGGGGGCAGTTTGCAGCCAGTATCACAGGTGGGGTACATTGCAGAGACCATCCTATCCAATAGGCAGGCAGCAGTGTTGCAGAGTTCAGCATGCGAACAAGCGGGCTGGCAGTCTGCAGATTTCGGCATGCGGAAAGCGGCTGTCCCCATCAGTCCATCGCTCGTCACATGGTCAGGGTCTCTGTGGGAGCAGGAGTCACATCCCCCGCCACAGTGACCCGCCCACTGCATCCAATCACACTGAGCCGCAGGCTCAGGGCAGCCAATCAGGCTATGTGTGTGCGCCTGTTCAGTGTTAACCAATAGGCTTACTACTTGGCTGTCAGGTGACAGCCAAGGAGCCGAAAAAAAAAAAAAGAAAGTCAATCTACCAGGCTGACTTTTTTTTTTTTTCTTTTTAGCCAGTGGGGAGGTGGCGCCCAAGCACCCCATATACACCTGCTTCCTCCACCTTCTGCTCTCACCAGCCCCTCGTTATATTGGCTGTGTCCACCTGGGCACACAACCTGCTGGCTGTCCACAAGACCCGGACACAGGGTTGGAGATCCCGTCCCACCTAAGAAGCTTAGGGATCTCTAAACTACAGAGCCCCATCTGGAGAAAGCTGCCAGAGCAGTTTTCTCTGTGTCAAATTTATGCTCTGTAGCTTTGCAGTCAGCAGATGTGTAAACTCTGTGCCCTTTTCCAACCTATCCCATAGGGACAGGGACTCTCACTATTACAACAGGTATAGGGCATGAATATGCAATTAGTGGACCTCCAGCTGTTGCAGAACTACAAGTCCCATTAGGCATAGCAAGACTGACAGCCACAAGCATGACACCCAGAGGCAGAGGCATGATGGGACTTGTAGTTTTGCAACAGCTGGAGGTCCGCTAATTGCATATCCCTGGTATAGGGTGATGAATTGTTCTTCCTTGTATATGGTATAGGGTGATGTATTGATCTTCTCTGAGTCAGGTTTGTCCCTTCGGATAATTTCACATGAACCGCCATGATCTGCTATCATGAGCTGTGCGCTAACAATCAGATTGTCAGATGATCGCTCCGATACACCTGATGTAAGTGGACACTCTGATGGGGATACTTGATGTAAAGGGGCACCCTGATGTAATGGGGCACTCTGAGGTGGACACTGATGTAAGCTGGCATTCTGATGAGGGCACCTGATGCAAGTGGACACTCTGATGGGGATACCTGATGTAAAAGGGCACTCTGAGGTGGGCACTGATGTAAGTGGGCACTCTAATGGGGATACCTGATGTAAGAGGGCACTGTGGTGGTAACACCTGATGTAAGTGGGGACACTGATGTAAGGGGGCACTCTGATGGGGATACCCGATTGTAGGTAAATGGGGATACCCGATGGTCGACTGTTGTAAGGGGGAACTCTAATGGGGATACCTGATGTAAGGGGTGCACTCTGATGGGGACACTTGATGTAAGTGGACACTCTGATGGGGATACCTGATGTAAGTGGACACTCTGATGGGGATACCTGATGTAAGTGGACACTCTGATGGGGATACCTGATGTAAAGGGGTACTCTGAGGTGGACACTGATGTAAGTGGGCTCTCTAATGGGGACACTGATGCAATGGGGCACTCTGATGGGGACACTGATGCAATGGGGCACTCTAATGGGGACAATGATGTAAGTGGGGTCTTTGCTGGGGATTCCTGATGTAAGAGGGCACTGTGGTGGTAACACCTGATGTAAGTGGGGACACTGATGTAAGTGGGCACTCTGATGGTGACACTGATGTAAGTGGGCACTCTGATGGTGACACTGATGTAAGTGGACACTCCGATGGGGATACCTGATGTAAGTGGGCACTCTGATGGGGATACCTGATGTAAAGGGGCACTCTGAGGTAGACACTGATGTAAGTGGGCACTCTGATGGGGACACTGATGCAAGTGGGAAGTGGGCACTCTGATGGGGACACTGATGCAAGTGGAAAGTGGGCACTCTGATGGGGACAATGATGTAAGTGGGCTCTCTGATGGGGACACCTGATGTAAGAGGGCACTGTGGTGGTAACACCAGATGTAAGTGGGGACACTGATGTAAGTGCGCCCTTTGATGGTAACACTGACGTAAGTGGGCCCTTTGGTGACACTGATGTAAGTGGGCACTCTGATGGGGACACTGATGTAAGTGGGCACTCTGATGGGGACACTGATGTAAGTGGGCACTCTAATGGGGACATTGATGTAAGTGGGCACTCTGATGGGGACACTTGAGGTAAGTGGGCACTTTGATGGAGACACTGATGTAAGAGGGCACTCTGATGGGGACACTGATGTAAGGGGGCACACTAATGGAGGAACTGTTGTAAGTGGACACTATGATGAGGACACCTAATGTAAGGGGTCATTCTGATGGCAAGACCTGATGTAAGTGGACACTCTGATGGGGACACTGATGGAAGTGGGCACTCTGATGGGGACTCTGATGTAAGGGGGCACTCTGATGGGAACACCTGATATAAGAGGGCTCTGTGGTGGTAACACCTGATGTAAGTGGGCATTCAGATGGGGACACTGATGTAAGGAGGCACTCTGATGGGACACCTGATATAAGGGGATACACTGATGAGGACACCTGATGTAAAGGGGCACTCTGATTGGAACACCTGGTATAATCAGACACTGCGATGGGGATACCTGATAAAAGTGGGCACTCAGATGGGGACACTGATGTAAAGGGGCACTCTGATTGGGACAACTAATAAAAATGGGCACTCTGATTGGGACACATGAATAAAGGAGGCACTGTGATGGGGACACCTGATGCGAGGGGGCACTCTGAAAACTGACAATATGTAATATTAAAAATGCTATGGAATTGTACATTATTATTTTTTTTCTGTTTAGACATAAAATGACCACACATATACCAGGATCCAAGTCATAGCTTGAGATTCGGACCTCGACTGGAAAAATATTTTACTGACCGAACCTTATTTTTATTTTTTTTTATTTTAATTCAATACCTCTGCTCTAAATAATAGAGAAAGAAAGCAGAGCAGTACGCCAAATCCAGATTTTTCACATCAGTAAAATCCTTTGCTAAATCATTTTAGCCAAAATTCCTTCACTCCCCCCTAGTAGGGCAATCAATATTTTATAAATTGTCACTTTGGCACTAACATGGAAAATCATCCTATATGGTACAATACTGTGAAGGGATCAGTAGAACAAAGACGCGTACTGTTACCTTCATAGCAAATCCATACACCAGGCGCCCAATGCTGAACTGCTCTGAGGTCACAGTTTTGCACACTGTAATAACATACACTGAATTATGAGCCGCGGTTGATAATTGTAGTTAAAAAGAACATGTGCTGACTTGCAGGTTGATTCTATAAGATGAATATATATTGTTGAGCAGAACAGATGGTCTTCGTCTCCCATTGGACGTCGTTTCACAGCCAGAACATTGGATGATGTCATACACCACATAAGTTCAGGTGGAGTTGGTGGAATTAGGAAAGTGTAGCCAAATCCCCGAACTTGCAACACATTAGCACACCTGCTCCAGTGTTTATATATGTATATGGAAATCCTCACATGTATGAAGATGGAAAATCTGAAAACCCGCTGCAGTCTCTGGGTCTTTTTTCTCTTTAATTCTATTAAAGAGACATCTTACAGAAGTAAAATTAAACATTTACAGAAATGTGGAAATTAAAAGGGAGCATTTAGAGTGAACAGATTGTAATGATGATTTAGCCCAATTGTGAGTGAGAGTAAAATAAGTCCTATCACTGGTGTCATTGGGAGTAACATAATCCCTATTGTTAGTATCATTAGAAGTAATATAAACCCCGTTGTTTGTGCCAATGGGAGAAATAATAATTAGCCCCATCACTGGTATCATTGGAAGTAAAATAAGCCACATTGTTGGTGTTTCTCAGAGCTAAAATAAGCCCCATAACTGGTGACATTAGCGTAATATAAACCTCATCATTGGTATAATTGGGAGTAAAATAAGCCTCATTGTTGATGTCAGTGGGAGTAAAATAAGCCCCATTACTGGTTTAATTGGTAGTGAAATATACCCCATTGTTGGTGTCAGTGAGAGTAAAATAGGCCGCATTGTTGGTGTCACTGGGAGTAAAACCCTATTGTCGGTGTCAGTGGCAGCAATATGAAACTCATCACTGGTGTCAGTGGGAGCAAAGTTTAACCCTAGCCCAGCACTGGTATTCAGAGGTTACTTACCAACTGATTCTCTACTGCCACCAGAAATGTGCCGTCACTGTCAGGAAAGAGATCACACCACCTGATAGTAGGGTTGCTACCTCATCCCTTTAAACCCGAACACATATGAACTACACAGGTTCTGAGGCTTATTAAATGCAGGAAAGGCACAGAGTGTGTTTAATTAATTACCACCTTAATCAGCCACAGAACCTGTGTAATTCATGTGTGTTTGGTTTTAAAGGGATGAGGTGGCAACCCTACCTGAAAGCACCAGCAGTGTCAGGCCTGGGGTATCATATGATCGCTATGATTGGTTATAGTGATCACATGATTAAAATGTCAACAAAGAGTCATGAATGGCTTCTATTCATGACTGTATTGTGATGCTGTGATTGGCTCACATCTATCACATGGTACCTGGGCCAGTCATAGCACCCTGTACAATGTGATTAGCTGTAGCCAATCACAGCATGTCAACATCAAGCAGGCTGTCATGAATGGAAAGCCATTCATGGCAGTTAATTATTGCTTATAACAGTGATCATCACTGTTATAAGCAATAACAGTGTAAAAAAAAAATCCCTGATCACCCCCTCAGAGTAGTACAGTTTACAATGATGGGGAACTATTCCTCCCTATGGGGTTGATTTACTATATCTGGAGAGTGCAAAATATGGTGCAGATTTGCATAGAAACCAATCAGCTTCCATTTTTTTTTCTTGTCAAAGCTTAATTGAACAAGCTGAAGTTAGATGTTGATTGATTACCACACACAACTACCCCAGATTTTACACTCTGCAGTTTTTGTAAGTCAACCCCTATGAGACCTAAAATGCGCCCAATGACACCATATGATAGAGCACTATTCCTCCCAATGAGACCAACAATGGGGCCCAATGACACCAATGATGGGGAAAAACTTCTCCCAATGACACAAACAATGGGGTCCAATGATGGGGCACAATTTGTTCCAATGACACAAATAACAGGGTCCAATGACACCAATGATGGGGCACAATTCTTCCCAGTGACACCAACAATGAGGTACAATTCCTCCCACTGACATCAATGGCCCACTGAAACAAACGATGGGCCATTATTTTTTCCCCAATGATGTGACCTTTTCTGCTCCCAATGGCCACAGTCTGGCCCCCCTAAAGTCTAAAGGACAGTAAACTGGCCCTTTGTATCTATAACCCTGGTGTAGATAGCAGAGAATACAAAATGCTTGTCTACAAAAAACTGGGATGCTCAGTTCAATGAATGTCAAAAATCACATTTTGTTATTATAAATAGACATTTGTGTTTCACATGCAGATTGCTTTTGATCCGTTTCTGCAGTGCTTTGTGCGGTGCATGTTGCTTTTATGCACACACATTTTGATGCATTTTTTGCATGTTTTTGATGTGTTTTGCATTTTTTATGCTTTGCTTACATTTGTTCTTAGGTGGATTTAAAAAAATGCAAATCGCAACTACATGCTTTTTTACAGCTTCTCCATCAGTGGCGGCTGGCTGGTGTTTTTTTTTTTTTTTGGGGGGGGCAGAAAACAACCAGCCCCCCGGCCGGTTGGTTGCAACCCGGTCAGGTCACCCGCAGCCCCCCCCCCAGGGTCTCGCAGTCGGTCAGCCATCCAGCCCCGCACTTACCCTGTCTAGGTTGTGGGCGAACAGAGCTCCTATGGGCGATGGGCGGCGGCTTCTATCACATCTCCTCCTCATCTGCGTCACGGTGGCTTCTGCATCTCTTCCCTCCTTCTCCTAGGCATCCAATAGGATCACCTGGGTGATGGGTCTCAGGGCCCGCTTTCTGATTGGCTGGGAGGATAGGGTTGCCACTTCTTCCATTTAAAACCGATCACATACTAATTACCCAGGTTCTATGGCTGATTAAGGTGGTAATTAAACTCACTTGGTGCTTTATCTGCATTAAATTAGCCTCAGAACCTGTGTAAGGCTTCTTTCACACAGATGTTCCATTCAGGTCTGCCTGTCAGTTTTTTCAGGCGGACCTGAACGGAGTCTCCATGCAGCCCTATGGAGCGACGGATGTCAGCAGAGACATGTCCGCTGAAGCCCATTGTTCTCCGATCTGCTCCAGACCCGTGAAGTCTGACAGAGGAAAATCCAATTTTTCCATCCATCTGCGGATCGGATGACAATGGACAGACGGATCCGTTGCAATCCGATTTCCCATAGCGGAGAGCGTGGACTCTGACGGATCTGTCTCCACACAGTGAGCGGAGATGGATCCATCATCCGACGGCTCAGCAGTGATCAGAGGAGCGATCCCCGCTGAGCTAAACGGAGCCCGCTGATGAAACGCCCATGTGAAACCGGCCTAATTCATATGTGTTCGGGTTTAAAGGGATGAGGGGACAACCCTACGGGAGGAGGATCAGTGTGACAATAGCAAATAGTCATTCACTATTATCATTGTATATAATGTGAAAACTGCGCAACCATGTACTAAAGTGCTAGTGCAAAAATTGTGTTAAAATTATATGTGCAAATATAAAAATAATCCCAAAATATGACAAAAAGTGTCTATCAAGTCCCATATAAAGTCCACTTATATCCGGGCTTGTATAGATGAAAAACCATATAAACCAAGAAGACAGAACAAACTCCTCCACCGGGTGATAAGAGGAAAACGAAATAAAGCTTCAGTGTCACCACACACTCAGATTAATATGATTCTTGCCAGAGCCTGTTGGCTACCTATCGCTAGGTCAGCCTAACAAGCAAGCAGATAGCCCCTGCGGGCATGTGGTGAAGGAAGATGTAAAGAGCCTTTCTTCCCTGGGGTGGGTACGTTTATTCTCCCCAATGAAACTAGGATCCGCCAAGATTCATACTTGTATGTAAATAGAAGAAGGCTCCAATAGTGTGATATTGCTACTAATTTTTATTAAAAGACATAAAACATTGCCAAATGGCTACTCACATTCCATTAGTTTTCAATGCGCATTTAAGATAAGACACAAAGCGGGCTGTAACACTCGAATCGCCCGTGCTTCTGGGTCACGTGGGGCACAATGTCATCAATACATAGCTCCTTAGCTATTCGCTATTATCACACAACTGGATGGGCTTGGGGCGCAGAGCTCACCCATTTTTGAAGCCTATTAGAGTCTCTGGCTCTAATCACGTGCGTCAACCCCCCCCCAATTGGAATCCATGTGTGTAGATTGGGGGGGGAGCAGCGCCCATGCGCCCCTAATGGACGGACCACTACTGTTCTCCATTAGGCTGCATTCACACCTGAGCGACACGTTTTCAGGTGTTTTTGAAGCTTTTTTTCGAGTTTTTTGTAGTGCGACATCGGGCGTCAGCAAACGCCTTTTTGACGCTTTTCCATTGATTCTATGGCAATAGAAAAGTATCAGAAACATCGGAATATGCCCGACTCGCGCAACAAAAATACCTCCGGGAGTAGTTTGAGGGTAGGGCGTTTGGCTTCAGGCGTTTTGGAGTGGAGATGTGAACCATCTCCATAGAGAATCATTGATTTTTTTCCACTCCAGCGTTTTGTAGCTTCAGGCTTCAGCCATATTTGAGCTATATAACGCTCAGGTGTGAATGCAGCCTTAAAGTTTATTGAACCAAAAACGCACCGTTTTGCTTTAAAAAAAGTCTGACCCTTTCCGAAAACGCAGCGGCTGAAAAAAGCATAGATGTGAATGTGTCCCATAGGAAACCGTGTTAAATGGAATGTTTTTTACTGTGACCTATGACCTGCAAATTGTTCTACCCATAATTGAAGTTTTGTGTGGACTTACACACTAACACCATTTGTCACTCTTCGTGGGACGGAGATATATTTAAAGCACAAATGTTCAATATATGACAGTAGATGAACACACACACTAAATCTGTTCAAGTGACTCTCATTTGTCCGGATGTGGATTTTAGGGGATTCCCGCTGGTTGGGTGCGATTGCCTTCAGTACAATGAATAGGACCCAGGACAGCTGCTCTGTGTTAGACACCACAACTGTCTCTTGTATTTCCATCCATTCTTTCCCACTTTTCTACTTCATCTGTTCTTTACAAAGCATGAATACTCCCAAATATGTCTCCTGTGGGAGCACCTGCCGTCACACAGCTCACTCTTCAATATCCAGCAATAATCTCATCTGTTTATTCATCCTCCAACCGCTAATTACTACAGAGACTTGATGATCATCTATCTTTCAGAAGAATCATCGTTCTATTTTTATGAATGAGAATTCTCCCTAAACACAGGTTGTAAGTAAACAGCTGCAGAAACAGTATTCAGAAAATGACGAGAGTTCAATGTGATGTGTAATATATATAATATGGGAGCAGCATATGCGGGGCTGCTGATAGAGGGGTACAGGCAGACTCCCCCCATACCAGGCCCTCCTGCCCTGCAGTGTCATCAGGACCCTGGCCCCAGCATTCCTAAGGCTGGGTTCACACCAGTACCATGCAACCTAGTGCACATTGCGTCTAGGACAGCCTATTCATTTCAAACAGCTGTCCTACCAGAGAGAAACATGGAGAAAGAAGTCCCCAATCCTTTTAAAAAAACACGCTGCACCCAACTGCATTGTGCCGTGGCATCATGCGGTTTGGAGCATGCAGAACGCAAGTGTTTACCGATGAGTGGCGGTGCCAATAAAGTGGAACGTTTATTTTTTTCATTCTGGATAGAGTAAAGGAACAATATAACACCATCACGGTTTTTGTTTTTTATGCTATCTGTGTCTCATTGGGAAGATATACCTTTACTTCCTGTCCCATAGCCAAAACAGGAAGTGAGAGGAAATCCCTCCGAAGTGAGAGAATACCTGGTAGTCACCGGAACTAGTGTCCCCTCTATTCCGGTACCAGTGTCAACCCCACACTGAGGCACTTCTAGACTGCCAGTAAAACACTGAGCGTTTTTGTGGCGCTTTTCAGGCACTTTTGAAGAGCTTTTCAGGCGTTTTCCGTTCATTTCAATGGAGAAGGGTGTTTTTGAGGGATTAGCGCTACAAACATGCTCCAAAGAACCTCCTTGCAGGAGTTTTTTCACCACCCCGCCAGCGCACCGCCCCAGAGTGATAGCATTCATTGATTTTAATCCAAGTAGGTTTTCATGAGCTTTAAGGTGCTTTTTTTTAGCGTCAAAGCTCCTGAAAAGTGCCTCAGTGTGAAAGGGGTAGGCTGGGCTCACACTGTGTGCGAATGCAGCTCACAGCAGGGGTCCGGTGTGTCCCTGTTCTCCATTTCAGGGATGAATCAGGCACACATTTTTGTCTGCATTCGGCCCCGGAAACAGAGTCAAAGACGCACAGGACCCCTGTGCAATGCCCTCCGTGGCCGCCCCAGAGCTGTGTGAACCGGATCCATAGAGAGCCGGTCACAATCTCCTGTCATGCGAATTGAATGCGGTAAAACCCACATCCAGTTCGCATCAGTATGAGCCCAGCCTCAATAATGGTAAGCAGGCCAAATAGCACAGCTCCCAACTGTCCCTGATTTCGGAGGACTGTCCCTCTTTCCCTCCTTCCTCCTCATTTGTCCCTTATTTTGATCTGATCTGTATAGCTGTATATAAAATGCACTATTTATCTTTCAAAATGTGTTTCCCAGTGCTAAACCTTTCATCCAATTTCTACATTGCTGCATTTGTAAATGTCAAAAACCAGTGTAAAGGAATAGTAGTGGTTAAAAAAGACACTTTTGGGTTTAACTCATTTTTTTTTTTTTATTATTCTCCTTTTAGGGGTCTTGTCCTACACCAACATACTTGTGCTAATAGGTGTCCCTCTCTCCCATATTAAAAAGTTGGGAGGTATGCAAATAGAGAGGGAGCAAAGACAGCATATACTTTAACCACTTCCCACCCATAGGACATCATATGATGTCCTGGACTTGAAGTGGAGATATCGGGATGATCCTCACGCACAGTGGTGAACAAATATGTCAGTCGTGCCCGCACATGTCAGCGGTGTTCGCACCATATATGTGAGGTATCACAGCAAACGTAATAGCAATAGCAATAATTCTAGCACTGGACCTCCTCTGTAACACAAAACTGGTAACCTGTAAAAAATCTTAAAGCGTTGCTTATGGATATTTTTAAGTACCAAAGATTGACGCCATTCCACGAGCGTGTGCAATTTTAAAGCATGACATGTTAGGTATCTATTTACTCAATGTAACATCATCTTTTATATATCAAGAAATTGGGTTATACATTGTGTTTTTTTGCATTAAAATTAATTAAAGTGTGTTTTTCCCCCCAAAAATTGTGTTTTTTTTGTGTGTGACATAAAAAATTGCAATACCAATCATTTTATTCTCTAGGACCTCTGCCTAAAATTATATAATGTTTGGGGGCTCTAAGTAACTTTCTAGCAAAAAAATGCTGATTTTTACATGTAGGAGAGAAATGTCATAATTAGCTGGAAGTAGTTAATAACTAATGGCCCCCCGTGCATCTGCTAAAGAGCTGCACATTTCTTTGCATGTCAGCTAAATGCGCGATTTTGCACACATTCCTTATATGCATAGATGTGAACCTAGCCTCATAGCAGTCACAGGGATTTGCTGCAAACTCTAGAGGAGAATGAGGGACTCCAGGCCCTGCCTACCAGCTGCTTAGAAGATGATAAGACTGGGGGCGAGGACCACTTATTCTACTCTCTCTGCAGGGATGTATGTGAGTGTTGGTCCAGCTTCTCCTGTCCTCCTGAGAGGCTGAGGCCTCAGCTGACACCAGGCCATCATAGAGGGTGCTGTGCGCTGGGGTGTATATACTTCAGACCCCTGCATTGTGTACATTACACACACCTAAGCCCTGCACTCTGTGTGTTACCTACTCCTGACCTCTACACTTTGTACATTCCATACATATGACCCTTTCACTATGTACATTACACACACCTGAGCCCTGCAATCTATGTGTCACCCACTCCACCAGCACACAGACCTGCAATTTGTCTTATGTCCATTAGATGGTTCATACTACTGCGCTGCACTTTACTCACTCAATTAGTAGAGTGTAGATCCTCGGACTTGCCCTGAAAGTCTTGGGTGGAGGGGTTAATAGCCTTTTGGTCAGGTTTGCCTTCATTCATGGGGTCTCTCTTCAGGGGAGCCCCACTTAGAACTTGGGTGGACCTTGCCTTGGCAGGTCCCCTGGAGAATGGGATCCACCTAGTTTTGTCCAGGTGGACCAAGAGTGCTCTATCCCTCTTAGGAGTCTTGAACCCCGGGGGATCCAGCAGTAGGATCCTTTTAGTATTCTTTCTCTTCGGAGGAGCTTTTATACTCTGTTCACTTTTTTTTGTATACAGAAGCAAACACAAATCCATAGCTCTGCTCAAAACCATCCTTTCCTGCACATGGACAACTTGGGTGCCGGTCATCACAGTCCGTCTCAACCCTTCATTGAAAACAGGAAAAAATATCAGCCACACTCCAATTAACTTTACTTGCAGTATTTTTAATAATCAGTGAGTTGACTGCATACAGTGATGTCTCAAACCCACAACCAACCTACCTTGACTCGGCCAGGAGTGGTGAAACACGTCAAGGAAGGTTGGTTGCAGCTGATATATTTTCCACTTTTTTTGTGTACTTTTCTATTGCATCTGGTGAGTGGAGCTTGATATAAAAAAAATACTGCACTGCAATGGTGTGTGCTGAAAAAAAATGAGGACATGCAGTACTTTTTTCCAGCATCATAACCCACTGTAATGAATAAAGATTCATTTTTTTGTATTGTAATAAAGTTAAAAGAAGGTCAATCATGTGATACTTAATCTACAACGTATTGGCACTACACCCTGCACAGTACACACCGTAGTATAACACATATGCTGGTGTAAATGAGCCCTAAAGGTTCCTTACTTATATGATGCACTTCCATGTTGCTAGTTATTCCCAAAGGACAACTGCTAAAAAAAAAATTTACATAATGTAGCAACTGTGTTTTGAATATTTAATTAAAATCCAATATGCTGTGAAACCGGTCCCTGTATGATATCTGTAAGCTGGCAGTGTCTGTGATAGTATCTTTGTAATAGCACAAGAGAATAATGGACAAGCATGCCAATAGACTTTATTTGCACTAGTGATGTCCTGCGTTTATCAGTGACACTCATATACAGTATATACTGTACTGTTAGGTCCATATATATTTGGACACAGGCACAATTTTCATACTTTTGGCTCTGTAGGCCACCAAAATAAAATTAAAATGAAACAATCCAAATGAATTTGAAGTGCAGGCTTTCAGCTTTAATTCAAGAGGTTGAACATAAATATCAAGTACTAATTTTAGGAACTGCAACCATTTTTATACACAGTCCCCCCATTTTCAAGGGCTTAAATTTAATTGGACAAATTAATATAATCATCAATAAAATGTTCATTTTTAATATTTTGTTGAAAATCCTTTACCTGCAATGACTGCTTGAAGTCTGGAACCCATGGACATTACCAAAGTCTGGGTTTCCTCCTTTCTGATGCTTTTCCAGGCTCTTACTGCAACTGTCTTCAGTTGTTCTTGGTTTGTGGCTCTTTCTACCTTAAGTTTTGCCTTTAGCAAGTGAAATGCTCAATTTGGTTGAGATCAGGTGATTGACTCAGCCATTGCAGAATATTTCACTTCTTTTCCTTCAAAAGCTCCTGGGTTGCTTTTGCAGTGTGTTTTGGATCATTGTCCATCAGTACTGTGAAGCGCCATCCAATCAACTTTGTGACATTTGGCTGAATCTGGGCTGACAGTAAATCTCTAAACACTGCAGAATCCATCCGGCCGCTTCTGACTTCTGTCACATCATTAATAAGCACCAATGACCCAGTGCCACTGGAAGCCATGCATGCCCATGCCATCACGCTGCGTCCACCATGTTTTACAGATGACGCTGTGTGCTTTGGATCATGAGCTGTCCCAAGCCTTCTCCACACTTTTTTCTTCCCATCATTCTGGTAAAGATTAATCTTAGCTTCATCTGTCCAAAGAATGCTTTTCCAGAACTGGTCTGGCTTTTTTAGATGTTTTTTTGCAAAGTCTAATCTGGCTTTTCTATTCTTCAGGCTTATTAATAGTTTGCACCTTGTGATGAACCCTCTGTATTTGTTCTCTTGAAGTCTTCTCTTGATTGTAGCCTTTGCAATTGATATGCTCACCTCCTGGAGAGTGTCCTTCACTTGTCTGGATATTGTGAATGGGTTTTCCTCTACAATAGAGAGGATCCTACGATCATGCACCACTGTTGTCTTCCGTGGACGTCCAGGCCTTTTTATGTTGCTGAGCTCACCAGTGCGTTCTTCTTTCCTCAGAATGTACCAAACAATTGATTTGGCCATTCCTAATGTTGCTGTTATCTCTCTGATGGATTTGTTTAATTTTTGAAGCCTTACAATAGCCTGTTTCACTAGCGTGGACAACTCCTTGGAACTCATGATGTAGGTTCACAGCAATAGATTCCAAATGCAAATACCACATTTAAGCCCCGTACACACAATGTGAATTTCAGACAGGAATTTTCGTACGATGACCGAAATTCTTACCGTTAGTATGCTCCTTCCGACAGCCGATTATGATTTTTCATGGATGTGCAGACCAGAAATTTTTTTTCGTCAAGGCAACGTACGATTTTCATATCATTAGTATGGTTTTCGTATGAAAAAAATTGTACAATCAAGATTATGCATGCTCAGAAATGAAAAATACATACAAAGCTATTCAACACATTACGTCACTTCTGACGTTGAATTCGGTCATACGAACATTTTCGTATTGTTAGTATGCTCTTCACTTTTGACATGAGACTAGCAGCTGGACGTTCTGTCATCCGAAAATCTAAGCCTGTGTACGAGGCTTTAGAATCAACTCCAGACCTTTTACCTGCTTAATTGATAAAGAAATAATGAAGGAGTAGCCCACACCTGGCCATGAAACAGCTTTTGATTCAATTGCCCAATTACTTTTGGCCCCTTGAAAAAGGGGGCAATGGCTATTCTTAAGAGCAGTAATTCCCTCAAATTAAACCTGAGAGTGTGCACTTTCAGCTCATATCCATTATATAGGTAGCTTGAATATGTTTTGGTAAATACCTGAAAAAAACTAAATTTATGCCTTTGTCCAAATATATATGGACCTAACTGCATACTGCATAACATACATACTACCTAATCATCATGCTAATGGAAAAATCACGGATGTTGGGCAATGGGTGTACCTAATGTGCTCATCACTGGTGGGACCCTTTACAGCCCCATAGAACAACCTTCTAGTTAAATGGAATGATCTGACTGCACATACTGTGTCTCTCCATTAAGGCTGCATTCACACTTCAGTGCTTTGAAACGTGGGCAGATTTGAAAGCGACAATGTGTGAATGACAAATCATAGGACTCGCATTTGAGATGCCATTCACTTGAATGACACCATAAATCGCGCTGCAATCGCAGTAACCCACATTCCTGGAAGCATAGGCCCAAAAAAGTTCAGGAGCTACTTTTGAGCAACATGCTTTCCGCGGTTGCAGCGCAATTTATCATGGCAGACCCGCACCGCTATTTTAGATGTCATTCAAATGAATGGCATCTCAAATGCGAGTCCCGTGATTTTCATTCACACATCGTCGCTTTTAAATCGCGGGTAGAATTGCAGCAAATCTGCCCTCGATTCAAAACGCTGAAGTGTGAATGCAGCCTAAGAATTTCAGAAGGTGTTCAGTGTTTAATAAACAGTTGTATCTGGGGCATCTCAGCACAATTATTGCACCAGATCCCAGGAGCATTGAGAAGATGTGTCTGCGTGTACATGCATGCCTGTGTGTAAAATTTCCACACTTTGATATACAGTGAAAGCTGTGAAATTGTAACAGCAATATACTGTATCTTTAAAGTGCATCATCTATTAAACTGTCACTAGGACAGTAACATTTTTTTATTGTTCATTGGACTGACTTGACTGTAAAAAAATCTAACTACAGGTTTTCTATAAAATCAGTATTTTCTTGGATGTGGTTAACACTTCTTCCTTATAGCAATGGAGCCATCAGTTTTAAATCCCATTTACAATGCTGCCTGCATGGAGTTTGCTTCGTTAAGCGAGCCATAGGAGGTTCGACTCTAGGCCGGTTCAGCAGATTCGAGCCATGTATGATTGATCAACTTGGGTACAACCAGCCAAGTGATTATTGCTAGCAGCTGTTATACACTTGCCAACCGTATAACTTAGATATACGGCGGCAAAGTGGTACGGCTGCGCCGGATCACGTACCTAGTAGGTGGTCCAACACTTGCAGGTCTGGGGCGCGCACACCATTTTCCTCTTCTGTCAGTGGTGGCCCATCTAGAAGGGGCGCAGCCCCCCTAATCCATGCACCCGGCCCCTAATCTACATGCAGGGCGCGGGATGCATGAATTCCAATGGGGTTTCTTTTTTTTTAAAGCACATTATAAGAGCCTGAGGCTCTAATTGGCTTAAAAAAAGGATGGGCTCGGGGCGCAGAACACTGCGCCCTGAGCCCACCCAGTTGTGTGACAATAGCAAATTAATATTCGCTATTGTCTTCCTGATTTTCCTCCCAGCCAATCAGGAAGCTTGTCCTGAGACCCGATTGGCCAGGGACCCTTAGGACTGGCCATCGCCACCTTCCCTTCCCTCTCCCGCAGAGGGGATGGTGTTAGTTTGCCAGCACCCCAAAATATTGAGCACCGGCTGCCACTGCCCTCTGTACCAAAGGATTGACAGGTGCCGGCGGACACAAGGCAGATTGCCGTTCTGTCAGTACAGAAAGCATGGATCCTGCGTTTCTGTGAAGCAGGGGCACCTATCATGCCTTTCCCTAGTACAAGCACCTCCCCCACAGTGAGAAAACACCAGCTATGCACACAGTTAACCCTTTGATCGCCCTAGACGTTTAACCCCTTCCCAGCCAGTGTCATTAGTACAGTGACAGTGCATATTTTGTAGCACTGACCACTGTATTAATGTCACTGGTCCCCAAAACGTGTAAAAAATGCCTGATTTGTCCACTGCTATAAGTCATTGATCGCCACCATTACTAGTAATAAATAAATAAAGGTATCCCATAGTTTGTAGATGCTATAACTTTTGCGCAAACCAGTCAATAAAAAATATACATTTATTGGATTTTTTTTACCAAAAATATGTAGCAGAATACATATTGGCCTAAATTGATGAAGAAATTATATTTTTTTACATTTTTTTATTTGATATGTTTTATAGCAGAAAGTAAAAAATATTGTTTTTTTTTTTTAAATTGTCGGTCTTTTGTTGTTTACAGTGCAAAAAATAAAAACTGATGGTGATCAAATACCACCAAAAGAAAGTTCTATTTGTGGAGAAAAAAAGGAAATACATTTTAATTGGGTACGGCGTTGCTCGAATGCTCAATTGTCAGTGAGCACACTGAGCAGACCTGACTAACAGAATGCAGCTGTACTGAGTACAGTGAGCAAATTATGCTTTTACATAACAAATAATGGCAGCCATAATGACTACAGTATGGCAACTAAATGTAACTATCAAAACACAACAAATTCTATCTAAACCTAGCACTTATCTAGGAGGGTGCTACACAGGTATTTACACATATTCCAGACTAGTGATATTCTGTTTTAAATCCCATTGGAGTTGGTCTTATACATCAGCTCATTCATCATCTTGAGTGTTTCTGGTATCTGTACCAGAATGTCTCTAAACTACATTCAGAAAGGTGTTACTGGCATCATTTATATACGCACACACATAAACTTGCATAAATGCATGTGCATGTGCATAAACTAATTGCAGTGGACAGAATAAATGAATATTCTAGCACAGCAGTCTCCAATCTTTCTAAACAAAGGGCCAGATTACTGTCCTTTACACTTTAGGAGGGCCAAACTGAGGCCAGTGGAAATAAAAAATTCCCCAATGTCAATGGGAGTAAACAATGCCTCAGGTTTTATTGTCAATGAAAGTAAGAACATTACATAGTGACTGTGGTCAGTAGTTGGAGTAATAATGCCCCATTATTGGTATTGTTGGGATGAATAGTGTCAATTGTTGTCATATAAATGGGAGGGATAGTGCCCCATCATTGGTGTCAGTGGGAGGAATAGTGCCCCATCATTGGTGTCAGTGGGATGAATAGTGTCCCATCATTGGTGTCAGTGGGAGGAATAGTGTCCCATCATTGGTGTCAGTGGGATGAACAGTGCCCCATAATTGGTGTCAGTGGGAGGAATAGTGTCCCATCATTGGTGTCAGTGGGAGGAATAGTGCCCCATCATTGGTGTCAGTGGGATGAATAGTGCCCCATAATTGGCGTCAGTGGGAGGAATAGTGTCCCATCATTGGTGTAAGTGGAAGGAATAGTGCCCCATCAATGGTGTCAGTGGGAGGAATAGTGCCCCATCATTGGTGTCAGTGGAAGGAATAGTGCCCCATCATTGGTGTCAGTGGAAGGAATAGTGTCCCATTGTTGTCAGTGGAAGTAATAGTGCCCATCATTGGTGTCAGTGGAAGGTATGGTACCCCATTACTGGTGTCAGTGGGAGGAATAGTGTCCCATTGTTGTTGTCAGTGGAAGTAATAATGGCCCATTGTTAGTGTGAGTAGGAGGAATAGTTCCCCATTCTTGGTGCTAGTTGAAAGAATTGTGCCCCATCATTGGTATCAATGAGAGGAATAGTGCCCCATCATTGGTATCAGTGAGAGGAATAGTGCCCCATCATTGGTATCAGTGAGAGGAATAGTGCCCCATCATTGGTGTCAGTGAGAGGAATAGTGCCCCATCATTGGTATCAGTGAGAGGAATAGTGCCCCATCGTTGGTATCAGTGAGAGGAATAGTGCCCCATCGTTGGTATTAGTGAGAGGAATAGTGCCCCAAAATCTGGATAAAAACAAGCTAAAGGCCACTTTTGCCCCATGGCTGTAGTTTGGAGACCACTGTTTTAGCCAATAGTCTAAGTTTACATGCATAATCTTCTAAATGCCATACGCCTGTAAATGCACATAAAAGTGTAATTATGTGCCCAAAGGAGTATTATTTACACTGGATTTAAGATCCAGCAGAGACCAGAGTATTTTAATACTCCCCTCACATAAAGCCTTACTCATAAAGTAAAAAATAAATACTTTGCTCTGACCGGCATCAATAACACAGGTCACTCAATGTTCTGGTTGTAAGTTTCCTGGGAACTGCTGTGTCGGTATATTTACCAATATAGTGTTCACATTGAGTACAGATACTCTTTCGTGCCCCTTGACCCGTTAAAATAACAGCACAGGCAGTAAATTATATTATTTTGTAATACCAATCGCTAGATTAGATTGTCAGAGCATGAAGAAGGTGCATGGCCCTCTCTTTCTGCTTCACTGCTTATACAGAGCTTGTGTATTGGAAGATAGTCTACAGTCCCATTTAAACCAGTTAACAAACCAGCACAAAGAAATGCGTCCTTCTGGCAGAGCACTATATGAGACTTAAAGTCTATGTCCAAACATTACCCATATTTAACCCCAAATTCCCTCTTCCCTTGCAGATTATTCCCAAGCACATTTATTTATTTATTTTACCTTGTTCTGGTCTCAAACTGTCAGCCCTCCAGCTGTTGCAGAACTACAAGTCCCATCATGCCTCTGCCTATGGGAGTCATGCTTGTAACTGTCAGCCTTGCAATGCCTCAAGGGAATTGTAGTTCTGCAACAGCTGGAGGGCCACCAGTTTGAGACCCCTGTTAGAGAGAAACAGCTTTTATTACTCACTGTGACAGCATCATTGTATTACTCTATGTGACATCATCATCATCATGTTGACATAGGCACACCCCCAGAACTGCACCTCCCAAGAGCCATTACCCTACACACAGTGTGAGTACAGGTTCTTTAGAATTAGAGCAGCATTGTTTTTTTCAATTTTTATTTTGCCGGCAAGAGGAATGCAGAGGGACTATAGCCTGACACGCCTCCCTCCCTCTGCATATCTCTTGCCGCTGATTGTCTCGTGCAAGTGCTTGCAGCTGAGGTAAGCGCCAGTTATTAACCCCTACAGATCCACGCTATTGCCGAAGTACGGCTCCAGCGCGGATCTGAAATGCCGGGATGACGTCCATGGTCCATTTGCTAGCTACTTTGTCAGTGGCGGTGGTGGCAGGCGGCTCCTGTCTGACCACATAGCTATGCTTATAAAGCACATAGGAACATGGGGCTAACTACTACATGTACTTTGTCCTATGTAGTACTTTGTAGTACTCCATCAGCTTTTTATTGTTGCTTGTGTCCTTGTTGGACAGTGCATGGCCAGCAACCCTTTTGTTAAGGGGAAAGGATTGTTATTTCTGGTAAATTACATTTTTGTTAAAATGTAGGAGTTTATGAACTCATATTTTGTATAAATTGTATTATTTGTATAAGATACCTTTCAATATGGGGCGTTTCTGTTGGGCAGGACATCCTGGACTGTGTAATTAGAAAGCCCAACACCAGCTCTACACTTGATTGCTTTTGGAGACTAAGGCATACACAATCAAATTCCAAACAAATTTTCTTTTAAAAATCAGAAATTTCATTTTTTGATCTGATGGTGCCACCATGGATTATAGAAAATCATTTTTGTGGGGCCGGAAATCTTCTTTTCTTTCCGGGAATTTTTTTTTCTTGCACTCGTGCATTCTTTTTCTATTACATTCCTCGCACAATTCTCCCATCATTTATTAGAAAATCGTTAGTTTTTCTAAAAATTTCTAACATGTCTGATTACTCAAATTTCGACTGCCGCACAAAAATCGGCTGTTGCTACAGCCCACTAATGGTGAGCGAAGATTCTTAGAATCAATTTTCGAAAGAAAATTCTTTCAAAATGAGACAGTGTATGGCCTGCCTTAGGGCTTGCTTACACTTGCAGTTGGAGGGTAGTAAAAACTCGCAGCTGAGCAGCTTTTTACCGTTTCCACCGCTGCAAAGGCAGCAGCCAGGGGTCTACACATGCCATGCCTGCGAAGCGAAATATGCAGGAGTTATACCCCTTCTGCCCACTGAATGCGACCCATTTAAGTCAATGTGGCCACTCTGCAACAGCCCAATGAGGCATATAGGAGGGTGAGGAGGTGACATATTGTATCCTCAACACCTGTCAAACACCTCATGAATCAATCTTCAGAGGAGCAGCAGTCCTTGCTGCAAGTGTAAATGAGCCCTAAAGCCAGCCATAGGTGGATCAAATCACAGCTGGTTCAGCGGGGACCGGCCGAGATTCGATTCATCTGTGGGCCAGCTGGTTTTACCCATGTCGATCCGTCAATCGACTTGGGTACAACCAGCCTGTTTTTTTCATGTGATTACTCATACCTCCCAACTTTTTGAAATAGTAACGAGGGGCACTTATTAGCAAAAGTAAGTAGGCTTAGGACACACCCCCTGCCACGCCCCCTTAAAGGAGAATTGTACAAAAATAAAGGATTAGTTAAACTCACTTTTTTCTTTTTTTTTTCCATAAAACTTTATTAGTCGATTAATATAGTGTACAGACGCGTTCAACAAAAAAAAAAAACCGATAACAGAGTTACATATGCATTAGAAGAGACATATGGTATAGCACGGGTATTGCAGCATTCTGAATTAATTCCACATTTATTGGGTGGTATCCGTTAATTATTCTTATTCGTAGCTTTGCATATTTAGCTACTAAGGTGAGCATGTAAACTCACTTTTTTTTTACCACTACTATTCCTTTATATTCTTTATATTCCTTTATGCTGGCATTTGAAATGTACAAATGCAGCAATTTAAAAATTAGATGAAATGTTTAGCACTGGGAAACACTGTTTTAAATATCAAAAGAGCATTTTATATACAACTATATAGATCAGACCAAAATGAGGGACAAATGAGGAGGAAAGAGGGACAGAGGGACTTTCTTCCAAATCAGGGACAGTCCCTCGAAATCAGGGACAGTTGGGAGCTATGATTACTGCCGGTGGCTATAGCCACTAGCAGTAATCAATGTGCTCTGCTGGCTGGGAACGACACGCCCTGGTCAGCAAAACTGAATAGTGCTGCGGGAGGCATTCCCCCATCAAAAACACTGACTGTGTTGAGGGGGAAATGGGGAAATTGAGTGATTTTCTTAACCCTTCAACCCATGGTGGAAGGAAAGAAAATTGAATCATCTGTGGCTTGCCTAAGAATTCAGACGGACGGTCTCATATGTAACCATAAAAGACAAGTAAGGTGTGCAATTCAGCTGACTGGTTCAGCTGTGTGTGTATGATTAACCTGAAAGTAGGTCTGTATTAACAGCATGGTAGTAAATCAGCTATTCAAAACCATTGCATACCAGATGAAGAATTCTCCACCTGCTGGTTGCCAAAGGGTGAATATGAAATATATATGGTATATTTTATTTTTACCTGATTAAAAAGCCAATAAAATACTTTATAAAATGATATATTTTTCATCCTGAATATAAGATGTATATTAAACCCCTGTCACTAGTGTTGAGCGAACCCGGACTGTAACGTTCGGGTCCGTACCGAACTTTAGGGTGTCCGTGGCACGGACCCGGACCCGGACATTTCAAAAATCGTTCGGGTTCGGTCCGGGGTTCTGCTATTTTACTCCACGTGTTGAGAAGCTGCAGGGCAGCCAATCAACAAGTGTTTCACTGGTTTGCCCTTAGAAGCCATCACAGCCATGCCTACTAATGGCATGGCTGTGATTGGCCGGTGCATCATGTGACCCAGCCTCTTTATAAGCTGGAGTCACAGTGCTGCAGTCACATGCTCCTTGGGTTAGTATAGGGAAAGGTAGCTGACGGCGTGAGGGACAGATTTTAGCCATTTTAAGACCTGATCCTGCATCCTGAGATAGATTACTTTACTACTGCTGTCTGTGCTGTTGCTCTGAGGACAGATAGCAGAAATTAGAG
>BLSH010179556.1:70302-99976 GCA_018402905.1 Glandirana rugosa
CAAGATTTAAGTTTACCTAGACCTGTGGGACCTAGCTAGCAATAAAAGGTCGACTGAAGTTGACGTGCAACAACTTGGCGACTATTTCATCGGTGACCGAGATGACAACGACGTCGTGCCTGGATAGGGGTCATATGTCATATATGATTGGGTTTGTATAGATGTGACTCTATATTTGAATCAATATGTCATCTAAATAAACAGTAATAATTCTTTGTTATTCGTTTTTTTCGAAATTTTTTGTCACTGTCCATCTCAACTCGCTTGTGGACCTTCAAGCCCAAGACGACCAGGCAGGTTGTCCGTGCGATCGTTCGGGTTCCGTCCGGACCCGGACCCGGACTTTGTCCCGAGGTTCGGACGGACCAGCAGAACCCGAACTTCCAGGTGTTCGCTCAACTCTACCTGTCACTGTTTTTTAAAGCTTTTTTTGCTTATTGTTTCTTAATAATGACAAATAAATCTACTGTATAACTAAGTTTATATCTCAGTGTAGATATGTTTGGGTTAGTATATACTGTATACTGGGGATAGGTCCGTGCTGCAGCAACAGTAGAGCCAGTGGCTACTTTATCAGCGGTTCAACAACGTGCAGTTGAAGTCAGCTGGAAAATAACGATCGATCCAGGGTGTCCAGATCCATTTGAATTTAGAACGTCTTTTAGGGTCACTGCCATTTTATCATTAATCAAAAACAGTTGATTTTCTGTTTCACTTGGGTAATTGTGGGAGTAGACACCACTGCGCTCTGGCAAGATCCTGCCTGGCTGCAGTAAATAAGAATGTCAAGAGATGAAATTGGGTGTTTGAACAGGTTTCTGGTTTAAAGTTGATCAAATCTTCCTTGGGTATTTTTGGGATAACCCCCCCCCTTCCCCAAGAAGCATGTAAACTAGATGGTGCACACCAGCTCAGTACCTTTTGGACCCTTTTGACCCTAGTTTTATTGTGAATGCTATTATTCTTCCTATTTGATTGAATAAATGAGTGGACATGAACTCTATAGGAAGATAACTTCTAATCTGATGTCACATACTACACATCATAAAGCAAGGAGCTGAGTGTAATCTGAGACTTGAGTGGAGGAGATAAACATACCCCACTCTACACAGTCTCATAAAGGAAGGCAATCACCTTCTGTGTGTTGGGGGGGTGGGGGGAGGGAATGTGTTGTCTCCTGGGATTGTCGGTGTCAGCAGGCCTGTGCAAGGATTTTTGTCTACACAGATGAAGGGGCATTTTGGTGCCCTCCCCCTCCGCCCCACCATCCTCCTGCCACCCTCCTCCCCTCCACAATGCAACCCTCCATCCCCACTGTCTGCAGCCAAGCTGGTACCTCCTTCACATTGCACCCGTATTTGTGATAGGGTGTAGCGTGAAGAACATCTCTTCAACCCCCCCCCCCCATCCCCCTCTCAGCAAAAATCCTCTCCTCACTTCTAGCACAAATCCTCTCCCCCAGGTCCCACTAGGACATCCTGGGTCAAATCCTCTTCCCCAGCACAAATCTTCTTTCCCCCAAATCCTCCATGGCAGCACAAGTCCTCTTCCCAAATCGCAAATCCATCTATCCAAATTTCTCTTCCAAGTACAAACCCTTCCCCACAAACACAAATCCTCTCCGATTCTAATAAAAACCATACTTCCCAACTCTCCCGGTTTTGTTCGGACCTTCCTGAGATTTAAAGGGCCTGTTCACACCAGAACACCGTGAGGGAAACCTGTGTTCTATGTGCGTTTCCTGCACCGCATTCAAAATACACAGTTGCAGTTGCAATCTGCAGAGGGTGTCAACTTAACAATACCCCAAGCACAGCTTTCAAACACTGTGTGTTTTCCTGCACCAGATCATATGGTACAGAAGTACCAGGCTACCCGGTTCCTGCGTGTTTTGTAAAAAAAAACATGCACAACTCTTGGTGCAGACCGGCACAATTTCAGCCCATTGAAATGAATGGGCTGAAATTGCACTTCACCTGAAATGCATGTGAATTGTACAGGAACAATTCACAGTGTGAACCTTCCCTGAGTCCTCTAGTCCAGTGCCGAAAAATGTTTTAGGACTCCACTAACTTGCCTGGCAGGGGGGCACTAGTGTGGGCACCTGGGGGCAATTGGGGCAAATGCCCCAAATGTCTTGTGGGGTGTCCAGGGTCCCAGATGCCACGATTGTCCCCTCTGTAGCAGCCAGCAGCTCTTTAATTTGGGGAGGAGTAAAAGGATACTATATGTGCTAAAGGGCACTTTGAGAAGGGAGAGGGTTTGTACTAGAAGGGGGCTGGATATGAAATCCAACCCCCCACCCCTCCAGCACAAGTCCTCTCTCCTCCCAAAGCACCCCCTAGCGCATAGCACAACCTCTTACACACACACACCAAATCACTGCAAGTATTCTTCTTTGACAACTTACCCCCCTTCCCCTGCAAGTGTCATGATGTATATTGCCTTCACTACATACCTTAGATCAGCGTGGCACATGCAGAGCGGTGCCAGTACTCCCAGACTCCTCCTCTTGTCTGTGTACAGGACAACATCAGAGCTGAGTAGGAGGAGTAGGTGGCTTAAGTCCGCTCTGCACTGTGTACAGTGTGCTAGTGTGAGGTAGACATATGCAGAGCGAAAAAATTCATTTTGTTTTGATTCGTTATTTACATAAGTTTGTTTAGGTAGATTTGTTTCATTCATTTAATTTGTTTTCGGAATTAGTTCCGTTTATTCATTTTGGAATCGATTAGAAAAGATTTAGAATCAGTTTTGAATAGTTTTCGAATTTGAAAAGTTTTCGCATTCAAATCGTTTTCAAATTAAAATCGGTTTCGAATTTGAATCATTTTCAAATCGTTTTCCAATTTCCAAGGAGAATGGGGTGGAGTGGAAAGTGGAGGAATAGAATGGAAAAAGATAGAATACAATAGAGGGGAATATAACAGAAAATAAAAGAATATAATGTGGTGGAGTGGAACAGAGCTGTTTTACTCTATTGTATTCTATTCTTTTTTCTTCTGTTATATTCTTTTCTAGTATATTGTTTTTTTTTTTGTTCTAATTTTTTCTTTTCTACTTTATTTTGTTCTTTTTTTTGGGTGACCCTGGTTGAGAAACCCTGGCATAGATTTTCAGAAGTGACTCATGCAGAGAAATGAGAGAGGAGACAGAAATCACACTAAGTGCTTTGGATTGAGGCAAGTGCACACTATACAAGGTTATGCTTTGTTCATTTTTAATTTCATAGGTTTACAGCCACTTTAACCTAACTTTGATATACATTTCAAAGGATATTACTGAGCTTAATGGAACACGTAAAGTTTCTGCCAACAACCCTCTGGCACTTTAAAGTCAGAATAAAGGGAAAGAGGTAAGTATTATTAAAAGGCAAGTGGCAATTTTATTTAGAACAATAGAGTAAAAATGAACAACAGTCCAATACATTTGTAATATGTGACATACATATGAGGGACAAATGAAGAGAACAAGATATTCTCTGTACATCAATACCCCTACTATATCAAGGTATGTCCCAAAGAATTGTCGACAAGATACTTGGTCAACTTGAGAGAATCTCTTGAATGAATCCCAATATGTTTTGGACAGTTTCCTTCTTCAAGGGATTTGTTACATAGTTACATTTGTTGGGTATGAGACATATCTAAAATTACAATATATTATAATATATTATAATTAAAGCGGAGTTCCACCCAAAGGTGGAACTTCCGCTTTAAGAGAAGGTGACCTCCTGACATGCCATAATTGGCATGTCATTTTTTTGGGGGGGGACCGTGGACCCTGTTTTCTCAGGGTCCACGGCCCACTTCCTCTCCTGGCGCCGAGGAGCCGGAAGGAAGTTCACCTTCCCTGCCCTCCCTCTCGGTGATCTTCTGGGACACGTCACAGGTCCCAGAAGATAAGCCGAGCCATTCGCAAGCCGCAGCGCGACTCGCGCATGTGCAGTGAGCGCCCAGCTTTGAAGCCAAAGCCGGGTGCCCACACTTGTGATGCCGGCGCTGCCGAGGGGAGGGGGAGGAAAGGGAGCCCTCGGGTGGCCGCACCGCTGGAACGAGGGACAGGTGAGTGGCTGGTTGTTAAAAGTCAGCAGCTACGCTTTTGGTAGCTGCTGACTTTTAACAGGGTGGAACTCTGCTTTAAGTAATGTAAAGTAATTAGCAAAATACTAAATATTCAAGTACATTTAGGCCATTGTACCTATATATAATTATATACAATGACCTAAATGTACTTGTTGTTGCACAAATAGTACATAGAATTTTCTAACTGTGATATTGAATACATTGGTCCCAGTACCAGTGAGCCACTGGTTTATTACACACAGGTCAACTTTCCATAGAAATCTAACAGCAAAAAAAAAAAAAAGTGTTTTTTTGTATCTTTAGTGCCACCAACATTAAAAAAAAACACTTTTGTTCAGATTGAAAAATGGAAATATTGCTGAGTGTCATGGAGTCATAGGTACCACATCCCTCAATTATCAAAATATTGATGAAAACGGAAAACTGGGATTTTTAAGGTGCCACACAAACAAATTATTTTTATAAAAGTAACAACATTTTATTTGAGCATTTTAAAATCAACATTTCATGTCTAAAACCATCATTCAGTATCCATGATATTATGGTACAGATGCAGTGCCCTCAGCTCTACATGTTTCACCAAACTATGGCTTTCTCAGGAGTCTTTTATAAGTACTGCATACATAATCTCTTAATGATGATATTGATACCCTAATAGGGATATAGTAAAATAAATATAGTGGACTGGATATCAGGAAGATGCCTCAAGGAGATATCAGTGAAACTGCAGGGGTATATATAGGATCCAAAGTTAGCCTATCAATATATCAAAGTAAGATGCAACAAGGCCAAGAGAGCATAATGTGATTCCTGAGGATTCATTTTATTTCAGTTCTCAAAATATCCAATAACGGACCCCAAATGGGCTATTCAAATGCAGAAGGTATTATATATTGGCTCCAAGTTTCGTATGAAGCATCCCATCTCTTCTGGGGCAGATCCCATTTCTCCTGAGGCAAGGATGACCTGCCCCAGGAGAGATGGGGCGCTTCATACTAAATTTGGAAACTTAGAAAAAATACCATTTGGTATACTACAGCATATAACAAGTATATGAACTTATACTTATATGCTGTCATATACTAAATGGTATTTTTTCTTTCTATAGACATTTATTTAGGATAATATTGTGAAGAAGAAATTATCTTATGCCTATTTCAAAACGTGTTGGGTTTCCATATCTGTCTCCACCATTGGTTGATGACAGAAACTTATGATCATGTTTCAATATATTGTCCATACTACTGTTTACTGTAACCGCATCCTTGTTAGTTTTAACTTTTGTATACGTATTA
The DNA here is from genome assembly GCA_018402905.1 of Glandirana rugosa. NCBI lineage: Eukaryota > Metazoa > Chordata > Amphibia > Anura > Ranidae > Glandirana > Glandirana rugosa. The sequence continues at coordinate 75,683 of BLSH010179556.1, forward strand.
CGTACCTGTTTTAATGTACACAATTGTATAAAAAAGCTTTTTTTCATTTTTACATTTGGTTATGCCCTTTAAAATCCCATTAGAGGTTTTTTGTGGACGAATGTTCTTTATGTGGGCTTTAAATATTCCCCTACTCATCAACAATCTGTTTCTTCATTCTATTTCAGTTCTTGAAATATCCAATAGCGGACCCCCAATGAGCTATTCAAATGCAGAACATATTATATATTGGCTCCAAGTTTCGTATGAAGCTTTTCATCTCTCCTAGGGCAGGTCACCCTTGCCCCAGGAGAGATGGGGTGTTTCACACGAAACTTGGAGCCAATACTGTATATAATACCTTCTGCATTTGAATAGCCCATTGGGGGTCCACTATTGGATATATTGACAACTGAAATAGAATGTATCCTCATGAATCATATTATGCCCTCTTGGCCTTTCTTGCATCTTACTTTGATATTTTAACAGGCTACCTTCGGATGCTATATCACCCCCTGCAGTTTCACTGATCTCTCTTTGAGGCACCTTTACTATATCCATATTGGGGTATCAATATCATCATTAAGAGATTATGTATGCAGTACTTATAAAAGACTCCTGAGGAAGCCATAGTTTGGAGAAACATGTAGAGCCAAAGTCACTGCATCTGTACCAGAATCACATAGATACTGTATGAGGCTTCAGACATAAAATGTTGATTTTAAAATGCTCAAATAAAATATTGTTCATTTTATAAAATAATTTGTTTGTGTGGCACCTTAAAAATCCCAGTTTTGCATTTTCTTCAATACATTTATTCAGATGTTAATTGTGTTAAGTGTAAAATAATGTGAATCATAAGAATACCTGACATAAATGACTCATCAATTTATCTGGCAGGGAGTTTGTCATTCTCTATGATACATGAAGTATAAGGGCTTGATGGTAATGATTTCAAGTGCCAGTTATAGACAGTGACATCATAAATTGGAGCCTACAAGAATTTACATAGAAAAAAGAAAAAGTGATATGAGCTACTGAGTATTCTTTAACCACTTCTGCCCCAGAAGGATTTGCTCCCTTCCTGAGCACAGCACTTTTTGCGATTCAGCACTGTGTCCCTTTAACTGACAATTGCGTGGTCGTGCGACGTTGTACCCAAACAATATTGGTGTCCTTTCTTTTCCCAAAAAATAGAGCTTTCTTTTGGTGGTATGTAATCACCTCTGCGGTTTTTCTTTTTTGCACTATAAACAAACAAAGAGCGTCAAACAATATTTTTTACTTTTTGCTATAAAAAATATCCAAAAATAAATGTAAAAAAATAAATTTCTTCCTCAGTTTAGGCCGATATGTATTCTTCTACATATTTTTGGTAAAAAAAAGCGCAATAGGCGTATATTGATTGGGTTGCGCAAAAGTTATTGCGTCTACAAACTATGGGAATAGATTTATGGCATCTTTATTATTTTTTTTTTATTACTAGTGACGGGGGTGATCTGCGATTTTTATCGGGACTGCGATATTGCGGCAGACAGATCGGACACTTTTGACACTTTTTTGGAACCAATGACATTCATACAGAGATCAGAGCTAAAAATAGCCACTGATTACTGTATAAATGTCACTGGCAGGGAAGGGTTTAAACTGTAGGGGGCGATCAAGGGGTTAAGTGTGTTCCCTCAGTTTGTTCTAACTGTGTGGGGGCTGGGCTGGCAGGGGCATGAAAGATCTGTTCCCGATCACTTGGAACATTAGATCTGTAATCTGTCCCCTCACAGAAGGGAGATTCGCCATGTTTACACTGGCAGATCTCCGTTCTGCCTCTGTAACAGACGATCACGGGTCGCCGGCGGACATCGAGAGCGCACCGATGGTGGCACCCTCCCACCCGCAACTGTGGCTGCGATAGCTGCCGTACAACTACGGCGATTTGCGCAGCAGCGCCTACCTGCCACGGTCAAATGATGGCGGCAACTGGTTAATCATGCAAGTATTGCTTATTTAATACATTGAAAATATTCAGTAGTGGTGCCCATATTATTATTATTATTATTATTATTATTATTATACAGAATTTATATACCGCTAGCAGTTTACGCTTTATGCAGAGCACGAGGGCAGACAGTACAGTTGAAATACAATTCAATACAGGAGGAATGAGAGGGCCCCGCTCGTTAGAGTTTACAATCAAGGAGATTATACCACTCTCTGTGCATGTGAGGGTACCTGTCCAACTATAAGTATTGAGATTCCTGTCTTTAAAAAAGTTGTGGCCCCTGGTCCCACATATTTGTTCATTTATTGAGCCTACAAGAATCCAGTCTGCCTACGAATACGCTGTACATAAGGCAACAACAGTGTTTTTATTGAAAGTTGGAAGATGCCTTTTAAACATGTGGATAGTACTATTAGACTAAATATCTGCTAGTATTCTCTTGCTACAGTATTGTTACATTCTCCGCTATAACATATTCATGAAAACACGTTCATGCATGGGCGTAGCGTGAAGGGGTGCAGGGGTTGTCATAGCATCCCCCTATTTAGCTCCAAGGGGCCCGTGGTTCCCTGCTCTCTTTGAAAAATCAGCTGAGCTCTGTAATCCAGTCCAGAGCTTCTAGTTTGCCTTCTCCCCAGACCCCAGACTACCTCCCCTCTCATTGGCTGGAGGAGAGACGTCTGAGTTCCAGCTCATGATTAGCAGCCCGGGACAGGTGCTTCTAAGGTAAGAGACGCTGCTATGCAGGTGAGTTCTCTCATGTGGGAACAGATTATAACAGGCACACTTTACTTACCTGAGCCCGAACCGATCCTGCGCCGGGGACGAGCCTTGTCCCTCTAGCTGCCGGCTCCGGTCCTCATTGGACCATTGGGCCATTGGCTCCCGCTGCTGTCAATCAAGTCCAGTGACACATGAGCCAGAGGGTGGGGCCGAGCCCTGCTGTATGTGTGAATACACGCAACAGCAGGACACTGGAGCGCGCCCGCACGGGTGACCACTAGGGAAAGTGCTTCCCTGATGGGTCATTCAATGCGGAGGAGCAGCCAGGATCGCCGCCAAGAAGAAGAGGATCGGGGCACTCTGTGCAAAACCACTGTACAGAGGAGGTGAGTATGACATGTTTGCTATTTAAAAAAAAAAAAACAGGAGCCTTTAGTATCACTTTAAGTTTAGCCTTGCTGGTTAATTCCTTAAATAAGGACGCTGAACCCCTGGAGATCTTTGATCTCTCCCATATTATTCAGGTAGGTCTCCGCTCCTTAGAGGTCGTCTGCTCCGTATTACACGGTGTCCCTGGGTAAAAGTGCTCGCTGTTGTCACCTTGTGTAGGTAATTCAGTAAACTTCCGGGGCACGCCAAGGCCCATCCTTGGCACTCTGGGTTTCCAGTTTCACCTACACAGAGCCATGGGGCAAGCACACCGTATAAACAGCAGATGGTAATGGGGGGGGGGACCAGGTCAGCTTTTGCATCAGGCCCACAAGCTTGAAGCTACGCCGCTGCGTTCATGGATTGTGGATATTTAAACATTTGTGATTCCTCACAGAATCTGCAGAACACCTGGCATCACAGAGCATTATGGAGTGACATTTGACAGATGAGATGAGAATCTGGGATCTCTCTTCCTGGAACTAGGGTCAGAGAGCAAACGAGGTAAGATGAGGAATGAGGATACTTAGATTCCTAGGATTCACTCATTACTACTAATCATACTTCAATAAAATACAAACCCATTATGAACTATAATATGCCAATCAGATAATCACAGCTACCTCAGATCTGTTAACCCTACTGATATAAACATCCAAATAGTTTATTAATGATAAGGTTACAATCAAATTAATAATGATAATTTACAAAAAATATATTTATATAATTTCATATGAATTATCAAATATGAGCAACATATCACACATATACAATATAAACTATATTACCAAAAGTATTGGAATGCCTGCCTTTACACACACATGAACTTTAACCACTTCACCTCCGGAAGAATTTTACACTTTAGGACCAGAGCACTTTTTGCAATTCGGCACTGCGTCGCTTTAACTGACAATTGCGCGGTCGTGCGATGTTGTACCCAAACAAAATTTGCGTCCTTTTTTTCCCACAAATAGAGCTTTCTTTTGATGGTATTTGATCACCTCTGCGTCATTTCTGATCGCCACTATAAACAAAAGAAGAGCGACAATATTGCAAAAAAAAACCAAATTTCTTACTTTTTGCTAAAATTCAAATCCAAAAAAAAATATATAAAAAGACATTTTGTTCACCGGTTTTGGCCGAAATCGGCATTTATTGATTGGTTTGCGCAAAAATGGCCATGTTTACGGATGATGAGAATTAATTTCTGGGGTTTTTATTTTTTTTTTATTTTTTACTAGTAATGGCGGCGATCTGCGATTTTTAGCAGTACTGCGATATTGCAGCGGACATGTAGGACATTTTTGACACTTTTTTGGGACCAATGACATTTATTCAGCGATCAGAAATTTAAATGTCCACTGATTACTGTATAAATGTCATTGGCAGTGAAGGGGTTAACCTGCAGGGGGAGATCTAGGGGTTAACTGTGTTCCCTGGGTGTGTTCTTACTGTGGGGGGGTTGGGCTACCATGGGCATGAGAGATCTAACTGATCCCAGTGACAGGGATCAGTAGATCTCCCATGCCTGCACTGTCAGAATGGGGAACTGCCATGCTTACATCGGCGGTTCCCCGTTCTTTGCCTGTGGCCGCTCATCGTGGGCACACTCTTCAGGAGTGCGACGGGCATGCGCTGCCAGCGTCGCGCACATGCCCCCTAGCGGCCATTTGCAGATCGCCGCCTTTTTACAGCGATTCACGCTGGGCGTCCACACTGCCGCCGTAAATATGCGGTAGGCAGTGTGGAACTAGTTAATGGCATCCCAGTCTTAGTCTGTAGGGTTCAATATTGAGTTAGCCCACCCTTTGCAGCTATAACCGCTTCAACTCTTCTGGGAAGGCTGTCCACAAGATTTAGGAGTGTCTATGGGAATGTTTGACCATTCTTCCAGAAGAGCATTTGTAAATTTGTAAGGTCAGGCACTGGTGTGGACGATGCCTGTCCTACAGTCTCTGTTCTAATTCATCTCAAAGCTGTACTATCGGGTTGAGGTTCCTCCACCCCAAACTCACTCATACATGTCCTTATGGACATTGCTTTATGCACTGGTGCACAGTTATGTTGGGGCAGGAAGGGGCCATCCCCAAACTGTTCCCACAAAGTTGGGAGCATGAAATTGTTCAAAATGTCTTGGTATGCTGACACCTTAAGAGTTCCCTTCACTGGAATTAAGGGGCCAAGCCTAACCCCTGAAAAACAACCCCACGCCATAATCTTCCATCCACCAAATGATTTGGACAAGGGCGCAAAACCAGGTCCATAAAGACATGGATGAGCGAGTTAGGGGTGGAGGAACTTGACTTGCCTGCACAACTGACCTCAACCCAATAGAACACCTTTGGGATGAATTAAAACGGAGACTGTGAGCCAGGCCTTCTCGTCCACATCAGTGCCTGACCTCACAAATGCGCTTTTGGAAGAATGGTCAAACATTCCCATAGACACACTCCTAAACCTTGTGGACATATATACACATACAGAGATGGACCTGAATAAGACTATATTTCTTTATCAGTGATATAGATTCAGCTTTTCATTGCATAGGGGCCCTAGTCTCTGTTTTAGAAAGCTTTGCAGGTATCCAACACTGACTTTATATACAGTTGTGCTCATAAGTTTACATACCCTGGCAGAATTTATGACTTCTTGGCCATTTTTCAGAGAATATGCATGATAACACAAAAACTTTTCTTTCACTCATAGTTAGTGTTTGGCTGAAGCCATTTGGCTCAATCAACTGTGTTTACTCTTTTTAAATCATAATGACAACAGAAACTACCCAAATGACCCTGATCAAAAGTTTACATACCCCAGTTCTTGATACCGTGTATTGCCCCATTTAACATCAATGACAGCTTGAAATCTTTTGTGGTATTTGTGGATGAGGCTCTTTATCTTCTCAGATGGTAAAGCTGCCCATTCCTCTTGGCAAAAAGCCTCCAGTTCCTGGAAATTCTTGGGTTGTCTCGCATGAACTGCACGTATTGAGATCTCCCAAGAGTGGCTCAATGATATTGAGGTCAGGAGACTGAGATGGTCACTCCAGAACCTTCACTTTATTCTGCTGTAGCCAATGACAGGTTGACTTGGCCTTGTGTTTTAGATCATTGTCATGTTGGAATGTCCAAGTACGTCCCATGCGCAACTTCTTGGCCAATGAATGCAAATGTTCCTCCAGTATTTTTTGATAACACATTGCATTCATCTTGCCATCAATTTTGACCAAATTTCCTGTGCCTTTGTAGCTCACACATCCCCAAAACATCAGCAATCCACCACCGTGTTTCACAATAGGAATGACATACCTTTCATCATAGGCCTTGTTGACTCCTCTCCAAATGTAACGTTTATGGTTGTGGCCAAAAAGCTCAACTTTGGTCTCATCACTCCAAATTACTTTGTGCCAGAAGGTTTGAGACTTGTCTCTGCGCTGTTTGGCGTATTGTAAGCGGGATACTTTGTGGCATCTGCATAGTAATGGCTTTCTTCTGGCGACTCGACCATGCAGTCCATCTTTCTTCAAGTGTCTCCTTATTGTGCATCTTCAAACAGCCACATCACATGTTTTCAGAGATTCCTGTATTTCACCTGAAGTTATTTGTGGGTTTTTCTGTGCATCCCGAACAATTTTCCTGGCAGTTGTGGCTGAAATTTTAGTTGGTCTACCTGGCCGTGGTTTGATTTCAACAGAACCCCTAATTTTCCACTTCTTGATTAGAGTTTGAACACTGCTGATTGGCATTCATAATTCCTTGGATATCTTTTTATATCCCTTTCCTGTTTTATACAGTTCAACTACCTTTTCCCACAGATCCTTTGACAATTCTTTTGCTTTCCCCATGACTCAGAATCCATAAACATCAGTGCAGCACTGGTTGATTGATGCAAGGGTCTGTCAGGAGTCCAGAAACTCATTGAGCTTTTATACACACACATTAATTACAAGCAAACAGATCACTGGTGAGGATGGTTACCTTTAATAGCCATTCAAACCCCTTTGTGTCGACTTGTGTGCATGTTATCAGGCCAAAATCACCAGGGTATGTAAACTTTTGATCAGGGTCATTTGGGTAGTTTCTGTTGTCATTATGATTTAAAAAGAGTAAACACAGTTGATTGATAATATATGGCTTCAGCCAAACACTAACCATGAGTGAAAGAAATGTTTTTGTGTTATCATTCATATTCTCTGAAAAATGGCCAAGAAATCATAAATTCTGACAGGATATGTAAACTTATGAGTACAACTGTATGTCTATATGGGGCCCTGGGCTCCTGCCTGGAAATTCTTGAAGGTATCTAGCTCTGACTGCATATTTATTTATTTATTTATTTTAGGTACTTATATAGCGCCGTCAATTTACGCAGCGCTTTACATATACATTGTACATTCACATCAGTCCCTACCCTCAAGGAGCTTACAATCTAAGGTCCCTAACTCACATTCATACATACACATACTAGGGGCAATTTGAGATAGGATATCTAATCAACCTACCAGCATGTCTTTGGAGTGTGGGAGGAAACCGGAGTACCCGGAGGAAACCCACGCAGGCACAGGGAGAACATGCAAACTCCAGGCAGGTAGTGTCGTGGTCGGGATTCGAACCTGCGACCCTTTTGCTGCTAGGCGAAAGTACTATACACTACACCACTGTGCTGCCATATATTCCTACATAGGGCCCTAGAATATGGAATGGAAAAGATTTATGAGTAAGCCAGTCCTAACTTTGTATACTCCTATATGGGCCCAAGACCCATCCCTGTAAATGTTAATGGGTAGTGAACCTTTGAAATCAGATACTCCTATATGAGGCCCTAGACCCTTGCCTGAAAAGCTCTGCAGGTAACCCAGGCATGACTGCATATCTGAAATGGGGCCCTGGGCTTCTGCTTGGAAAGCTTTGTAGCTAATCCAGTCCTGACTGCATATATTTCCATATGGGGCCCTAGACACTTGCTTGGAAAGTTTTGCAGGTAGTACAGCCCTAATTGCATATCTAATTTGGGGCCCTAGACTTATGCTTGGAAAGCTTTGTAGGTAATCCAGCTCTGACTGCTCTATCCCTACATGGGCCCTCGACCATTGTCTGGAAAAGATTCATGGGTAATCCAGGCCTAGCTGCGTACAGCCGTTCTGGGCCCAAAACTCATGCCTATAAATCTTAATGGGTAATGCACTTTTGAATCCAAGTATTCCTATATGGGGCCCTAGACCCTTGCTTGAAAGCTTTGCAGGTAATACAGCCCTGCCTGAATATCTGATATGGGACCCTAGACTTCTACTTGGAAAGCTTTGTAGGTAATCCAGCCCTGACTGCATGTATTCCTACATGGGGCCCTAGACTATTGTCTGGAAAAGATTTATAGGTAATCCAGCCCAAACTGCAAATGCTCCTATATGGGCCCAAGACTCATGTCTGAAATTCTTAATACAGCTTTGAATGCATATAATCCTATATGGGGCCCTAGATGCTTGCCTGGAAAGCTTTGCAGGTATTCCAGCCCTAACTGAATATCTGATATTGTGCCCTAGACTTCTGCTTGGGAAGCTTTGAAGGTAATTCAGCCCTGACTGCATATATTCCCATATGGGGCCCTAGACACTTGCCTGGAAAGTTTTGCAGGTAATGCAGCCCTGACTGCATATCTAATATGGGGCCCTAGACTTCTGCTTGGAAAGCTTTGTAGGTAATTCAGCACTGACTGCATACATTCCTATATAACTTCAGTGCACAATATTTAAATTTTATATTGCCTAAACATGTGGTCCCTAAATCACTCTACCCAACCTAAAGTAAGCACGTGTTTCTGAACTGTATTAAGCTGCATTAAGCATAATCTAAGTAAAGAGAGCTATATCTTGCTTCAGTAAAGCAATACATTGCCTCTGTTTCACGATAGCTATAATCCCAGATGTGAACATTACTGGATAAAGAAAATCCAGTGTTCTCTGTTTTGTTTCATTGGCTTTGAAGCCTCTTTTATACTCTATCTTATAGTGTCCCTGTGCATTTTCAGAGAATGATCCCTCCTCCGTAGTGTTTTTGTCTGAATTCATGCCCATTCTCCTATTTTATACTATGCAGTTTACATATTAACCAGACTCTATTATCACACCACTAGCTTCCTCAATGGGTTTTCCTTTCAGTTAACTGGAATAGGTTGTCAACATTTCAGAGGTTTCAAGTGTCCAAACAGGGACACATCGATTTATTAAATGACCATGTATTTCAGTTCAGCAAATGCATAATATAAATCCATAGAATTTTATATGTGTCATAAAACTCAACTTAAGTCCATACATCAAAAGTTACAGTCGGTGATACTAACATTTATACAATCAATCAGGAGGAGCTAAACAGACATTTGTAGAGCTGCCATTGTGATAGACCTATTTATATTTAAAAGAGGAGCCATCCCACCAAAGATGGGATGGCCAGAAGGTGATTGGTAATCCCTATTTCATATGTAATTTGGGTTGCTGCTGTTTAGCCATTGTGAAAAAAAACAGGAAATGCAAACACCATGTGGCTGCAATGAACTATTCTAATGCACAGTCATTATCACAAACTTCATGTATAATCAATTGTCTCTATACATTTAAATCACTGACTCTGATAATTAATAATATATTACAATATCAACAATTGCAGACTAACACCACCTAAATTAAACATGTAGCTGTAGGTATGATTTTATAAATATACATAAAGATCCAAAGTCCCGGCATCCTGTAGGCCTACGTGTATAGCTGCCCTCTGATTGTGACTAAGGGCCTTTTCACATACTGTATAGGCATGTGCAGAATAACAGCTTTTTGATACACATTAATGCATACACGTTTGAAATATATATGCTAATGCATGTTCTAAATGTGCTTTTTTTTGGTTCTGTTTGAATACGTTTTTATTTAAATATGACAAGTTTCCAAGTAATTACTGGTTGATAACAAAGGACTTGACATTGGTCAAGGGTACAGTAACAGGCCACATACATTACCACCCAAAATTACATTGTGGCCACATCATAACACATATAGACAAGTAAAAAGTAGACATGATGGCCTGATCAGATATATAGGATATAACCACACGCAGGCCCAGTACATGGCTGGACCACCCATACCATACATATGATACATCTGTTGGGATAACCCAACTACCAAGTCATTGTCATTTTGAAGAACACCAAAATGTACAGAAGTATAAAATAATAAAAGATTGATACATATAAAAAAGAAAATATGGGTCAGGGATAGGATGGGGTATAAAGAAATAATAGGACCTCAGGGCAGGGGTAGTCACCTTAAATTCCTGAAATATCCAGGAGATATAAAAAAATGGGTGGATGTTGTATGGTTAATAGAGAGTGTTCAAAATCAGGAAATAGTAGGTTATCCAAGAACCTCAAACTTTTTGGAATCTGTCCATGGAATCCCCCAGTAAGGCTTCCATTTTCGGACTGGTTATATACCGGGTCATTTTGCTCTTGATCTCAGCTATAGTTAATGGTGAAGACCACCATGAGTTAGCCAGTGCAATGTGCTTTTTTGTTCATGTGTTATACAATGTGATAGAGAATCATGCAGAATAGATGTACCTCCTCTAGGAGGAGGTAGAATCTTACTGATTTCAAATGAGACCTGTACCTTATGAAAATGCTAGTTACTTGGCTGTTGTGTAAACGGCTTCCAGAACACGTATGCCGATCAGGAATTCAAATTTGATTCTGATTTTGTAATCAACTTTTTTTCCAGGTCAGTAAATTAGAAAGTGGTGGAGGCAGAGACAACTAGACACCAAGTCAGCAAAGGCAGAATTCATATTTTCTTCAGTATTGGTTTCCTTTAAATACCTTGAAATCAGAATATAGAGATTACATGGACATTATTTTACTTTAGGACCCCTAAAATCAATGCTGGTTCCAGGAAACATAACTATGACAACAACTGACTGGGGGCTTTAGTGTTTGCAACAGCATTCACCCATATCTGCCCTAACAGACAATTGTAATTACAACTGGTGCCTCATTTGAAGATTTCTGTCACCTCTTGTTCTGATGATAACTGTAAAATTTTGGATTATTCAGAGGCAGCAATATAAACTCAACAGAGGTTATGACTCTTTTACATGCAATCCAAACATATTTTGGACTTTGGATAGAGTAGGGAAAGGCTGAAAGCAGCTCAGGATTTTTTTGCTTGCTGACACAGGGCAGTGAGATCACGTGACCGGACCAAAGTGGCCTGAAAATAGGTAAATATGTACAGCCTTTAAGATCGTCTTTAAGATTAGTGAAGTTTATCCTAGAACTCTATAAATCTGAACTCCAGGTATTGATTTTATTGCATAGTGATATGGCTGCAGCTTGGACCAATATAAGCATACATATTCCATACCTGTGGAAGTAGAGAATTACTGTAGTAGTTGGCGCAACTACAATGATTGCTGGGGTCTTCCAGTTCCTGTGGCTGCCCTTATACATAGTGAACACATTACGTAGGTCCATCGCTGCCATTCACAGAATGCCTTTTTTTTTCTAATGAATACAAGTTTTTTTTTCCTGTGAATACAAGTTGTGATTGAACAAAGTGGAGGGGTGGGTCAGGAACGCCTCAATCTCCATCTCTCCCAATCAGTTTACACCATTGCCAAGCAGGCATTCCCCTTTGTAACAGTGGCGGCTGGTGAAATTTTAGGATGGGGGGGCCAGACCCCACCCTTCCTTTTTGACCCATCCCACTTTGCATAAGCCCCACCCCTTATAGTTTCCACCCATTGTGTCAGGAGTATACAGCCCAGCATCACCAGATAGGGGTATACAGAGCCCCAGATAGGGGTATACAGAGCCACCAGATAGGGCTATACAGAGCCACCAGATAGGGGTATACAGAATCACCAGATAGCAGTATACTGAGCCACCAGATAGGGGTATACACAGTCACCAGATAGGGATATACAGAGTCACGAGATAGCAGTATACAGAGCCACCAGATAAGGGTAGGAGTATACAGAGCCCCAGATAGCAGTATACATAGCCCCAGATAGCGGTATACAGAGCCCCAGATAGCAGTATACAGAGCCCCAGATAGCAGTATACAGAGCCCCAGATAGCAGTATACAGAGCCACCAGATAGCAGTATACAAAGCCCCATATAGCAGTATACAGAGCCCCAGATAGAGGTATGCAGGGCCCCAGATAGTGGTATACAGAGCCCCAGATAGTGGTATACAGGGCCCCAGATAGGGGTATACAGGGCTACCAGATAGCGGTATACAGGGCCCCAGATAGTAGTATAAAGGGCCCCAGATAGCAGTATACAGGGCCCCAGATAGCAGTATACAGGGCCCCAGATAGTGGTAAACAGGGCCCCAGATAGGAGTATACAGAGCCCCAGATAGCGGTATACAGGGCCCCAGATAGCAGTATACAGAGCACCAGATGGATGGTATACAGGGCCCCAGATAGGGGTATACAGGGCTACCAGATAGGAGTATACAGAGCCCCAGATAGCGGTATACAGGGCCCCAGATAGCAGTATAAAGGGCCCCAGATAGCGGTATACAGAGTCACCATATAGCAGTATATAGAGCCCCAGATAGGGGCTCGCAGCACTGAGAGACACCCCCCCTAAAGTCGGGACAAAGTCCCTCACTTACTCCATCCCTTATGCGGACTGGCAGTGTGCAGAGCCGGCGAGCGTGGACTGTGCTGGACTGTGCAGAGCCGACGAGCAGGGACCATGCTGGACTGTGCAGAGCCAGCGAGCGGGTAGCATGCTGGACTGTGCAGACTTGTGGATGGTTTGCACGGGAGCTGGGAGTCGGGACTGAAACCCGGTGGAGTGCTGCACCTGTGTGAGTAATCACGCAGCCAGCACGTCCGCCACAGTCCCGTCCCTGCCCATTGCATCCAATGACATTCAGTCACTGGCTCAGGGCAGCCAATCAGACTGTGTGTGTGCGCCTGTTCAACATACATAGTCTTTAATGGCTGACCAATCGGCTCACTACTTGCCGTCAGCAAGGTGCCGAGAAAAAAAAGTCAATACACCAATGCCTCCTGCTGCAGGGGGTCGGGCTGACTTTTTTTTTTTTTTTCTTGTCAGTGGCGGGGAGGCAACGCCCAAGCGCCCCTTATTGACCAGCCGCTGCTGCTTTGTTCACTATGTAGAAACCCAACCACTTAGCACAGGACCTGGAAGACCATGGTGATCACTGTAGTAGCAGCTACTACTACAGTAAAGCTGATCCATCGATTGACTTGGGGACAACCAGCCTGTTGAATTTTCTACATTTGATTACTGCCGGCATCATTGTGTTATGCCAGCTGGTAAGGCTCCCCTTGCCCCCCTGCCAGCAGAACACAATAGTGCTGTGGGAGGTATTCCCCCATGAACACTGAGTATGCTGATAGGGGAGTCAAGCAATTTTCCTTCCTTCCACCCATGGTGGAAGGAAAGAAAATCAAGTAATTTATGGACTGGTTTGTTCTCTGATTCCATGGTGGTTCCACATTTATGGCATATGTATACTTATATTGGTCCAAGCTGGACTATACAATCTAACTATGCAACATAGGCGTGCGCACAGGGCGTTCCAGTTGTGCCTGGGCACACCCTAATCACCCCATGCACATTATCGCTCTGTGTGTTGGCAGGAATATGGGAAAGATCTCCCTCTTACCGGCTCTGCCATAAGAGAAGTGTTTATGCACTTCTCTTTCACTGTGCCGGCAGGGAGATCAATGTGCCAGGCAGTGGCGGCCCATCCATTAGGGGCGCCTCCCCCCCCCCATCTATGTGTCCGGTCTTCTAATCTACATGCAGGGACATGGATTGCAATGGAGGGGGGTGTTTATTTTTGAAGCACATGACTAGATCTAGAGGCTCTAATAGGCTTCAAGAAAGGGCTAATCCCACCCAGTTGAGAATATTTGCTATTATCACACTGATTCTCCTCCCGGCCAGTCAGGAAGTGGGTCGTGAGCATGTCCATGGGAAGCCTGGGAAATGGAAGAGTCTGAGGGGGGAAGCCGCAGCCGCCACCTCCATGGGAAGGGACACGGAGGCGCGGGACACGCGGGACTCCAAGCGCGGGACACGGAGGAGTCTGAGGGAGGAAGCCGCCACCCTCCTCTCTTCTCCAGGGTGATTAAGCTGGTGACAGGTGGGGGGGTGCAGTGCAGGCTGGGGGGGTCCATGGTGCTGCCTGATGCCCCCCCCCGGCCAATGGAGAACCAGCCACCACTGGTGCCAGGGTCATATATATGTAGACACACACACACACGTTTGAGCGTTAGGGTTCACACCCTATTACGGCTGTGCACACCTATGCTATGCAATACAAAACATACCTGAAGTAAAGCTTAAATATGAACAATAATAAGTCCATGACATTTCATGTGCACATCTCATTTTGTGAGTTAGAGACCTTCGATTGTAAGCTCCTTGAGGGCAGGGACTGATGTGACTGTACAATGCATATGTAAAGCTCTGCGTAAATTGATGGTGCTATACAAGTACCTGAAATAAATAAAAATAAATAAATAAATCTCAATAGTCCTAAAATTCGAACTGTCTCAACCTCCAATGACATTCAAACATTTCAAACTTCAGTGCGGATCTGAATCGAATCGGATGCTATGGAGCAATGCCTACATTGTTCCAAGCTACAACAATGTCAATATCCAATAAAATACCTGGAGTTTGGCGGTAATTTAACGCTGGTAAAAGCCAAAAAAATCACTGATAAGCTACTGGCGTTTTTTGGAGTTTTTTTTATGTTTCGATATTTATTATTAAGGTTTATCAAACAAAGCATATAAATTGCAATTACAAATTTAAATGTTATATCCGTGAATATCAAAATCCGTTTGGAGTTTTTTTTAAAGTCCTGTGTGCATGAAGCCTTAAAGCAGTGGTTCTCAACTCCTGTCCTTGGGACCCACTAACAGGCCAGGTTTGCAGGATAAATGAAATACATCACAGGTGATATCATTTGCTGCTCAGTGATTGCAGTATTCTAGTCTGCATCTCCCCAAGGTAATACTTAAAATCTGGCCTGTTGGTGGGTCCCGAGGACTGGAGTTGACAACCACTGCCTCAGGCCCCTTTCACACTGGGGCGTTATTACAGCGGTAAATCGCTAAAATTACCGCTGCAATAACGCTCTAAATATTATTTTCATGCATCTCTATGGATGCTTTCAGACTGAGGCGTAGCGCTAGCGCAGCGCTGAAGGAAATCATGCAAGCATGATTTTTCAGGAATGTGGGGAGCGGTGTATTCACAGCTCCTCCACCGCTTCTGCCTTTAAATTGAATGGGCAGCGCTCCCGTAGTGGCTGTACACCGCTCCGGGAGCGCCGAGCGCCGGCACTTTTAACCCCTGTTTAACCCGTTGTGGGGGGGTTAAAAGTGCCGTGCTGCCGCCCGAATAGCGGCGCCATAGCGCCGCTATTACAGCGGTAGATCGCCGCTAAATTAGCGGCGGTTTACCACTGAAGCTCGGGCGGTCCCAGTGTGAAAGGGGCCTTAAAGTAACTCTTATTTCAGCTACTTTGATGCGCAAGGCTTGTTATCTTTAGTTCAGGAATAAACACTCCAGGGTCCTGCAACCAAAGCCATGCTCCATCCTTGTGATTGATATTTCTACTCTATCTTCAGGTTATACATTCTGGCCAAGAAGAAAACGCGTATTTGTTTTGAAACCTGCATTCATTGCAAGAAGGCCGACAACAAAAGAGAATTTAAAGTAAAGGCCTTGGCAGGAAGCAAGGATGTGTGCAAGCGCACACATACACTCACATACATAAACACAGGCTTTCAGCATGGCACCACCATCCCCCACCATCCATCCTACACAAACATTCACTTTGTTAAGGAGAAGTACAGCCTCCAAGTCGCACTTTCATATTGGAGCCAGAGCACTTCCATTCCATTTTATGGTTACTTTGCAGCAGAGGTCATGTGTAGATCATTAAATCCGTTGGTAGGTTAATCTGTTCCATGCAGCAGACACATATATCATATGTTAAACTCTGTTTGCTTATTTGCAGGTAGATAATCTATTACAAGGCTCTATATATTTATTTAGGAATAAGCGGATGTTGGGAAAAGACTAAATCAATACGATATGTAATCAGCGCCTTTGTAAAGAATAAATAAATCTACAAAATCCAGATTTTTGGAAGAAGGAAAAAAAAAAAAAAACAGAATAAATTAACAATACAGTGCAGGAGGAGCACTCCATTTCCAGATACAAAAGCTGTTTTGGGCTACTTGAACAATAAAGGTCGCTCTTTGTTCCCAGCTTTTTAGCTGCCATAGATATGCTAATATAAGCTATCCTGGTTTGTTAGCATTTTCTTCGAATCAACTTCATTTTTGTCCTAATGAAGCTGGAAGATCTTAAAAAAAAATCCTCTAGTATTTCTTTGAACCTCTTTGACCCCTTCTGCTGCTAAAATTAATGTCAGGCCCCTGAATAATCCTTTTAGTTCTTAGGTTATTTTTTCTTTTCTACTGAGGATATGTAGAGATAGAGGAGAAAACTTGTCTGGTCTTTGGATCGGGTTTCTGGCTCTTGAAGGTTTGTGTAGTACGTGACCACCGAGAGAGCTTAGAGCTGGAGACAAAAGGACAGTAAATCTGAAGGAGAATGTTCAAAGGTGCTCATAGATGTAAGATGACATTTGGAGGATTGGAAAACTAAACAGCTGCGGGAAAGATATAAGTCCACTGTAGTTGGTGCAGTGCAGAAAACCCCATTGCTAGTCTTATTTCAAAGCAACATAAAGGTTGATATACTCTAAAGCTGGGCATACATGACTCGATTTTTCTTCAATTGTTCATCAAAAAATCGTTCAGAAGAACATTTTTTCTTCCCATCGATGAGTCAACTAATTTCATTCAAAAGCCCTTACAACTTCATCCAGACCTGCTATTTGAATGGAACCCCTGATGTATTAAACCGTTTTTTTTGTACAATATGTAAGACTTTCCCAAATGAAAACCATATTCATAGTTAGAAATAGAAGTTAGTCAAATAGTTAGAAATAGTTTGTTCAAGTGTAGCAATACACTTGCCAACCGCCAGTAAATTTACTGACAGTTTGTAAAAATCAGTAATTTTTACAACTGTCTATAAATATCAAGGTCTGATAATTTGTCATGCTGTGCTGATTTTTTAAGTGTAAACCGGGCAAACTACTTGATATGGGTATTGTCAGTGTTTCCATGTTGTGTTTAAATATCAATTGTCTTAGTTTTTCATAGGAGTTCTATTATTTTTCAAGGTGCCAGTAAAAAATGTGCTCTGCCAAGAAATTTTCCATATTTTGCCAGTAAAAAATGCTGCGGGAGGTTGGCAACACTGCCCGTAGGGGTCGCTTAGTATAGACTTCCCTGGACCTCCCTGTGATTATCTTGAAGCCAGATGCTTGGGTATTTTCACATGACCAGGTGCACACTCATTCACTCGTTATCCAATGACGAGTCTAGGGGATTTGTTTTTTCTGTTTATTGGTAGAACTTGGATAGGAGAAGGGATTCGTGGGATACTCCAACTTTTAACTGTGCACAGAAGAGGACAACTCTCACTTGGCCTCCCTTGATTGAACTGAATAGCAGATCCTCTGCTGAACCATACAGAATTAGTATGGAAAACTATGCTCCGTACACGGTGTGACTGTTGTACGACCGCTTGTTCAACAATCGGCTGTTGGCGGTTGTGTCTAACGTACTGACACGAGTCAAGTAATCGGCCAACAAAGCCGAATGTAGTGACGTGTTACGAATGTATAACGAGGAAGTTCAGGTGAATGTGATTTGTGAATAAGGAACACAAGTTTACACGACCGAGCACTTCCTGGATTCACAGCATGCGTGTTTGCACTTACAACTTTTGTTGGCCCAACTTCTGTACACACGAGTCAACAGTCATACAACGGCTTGTTGGCCAACAAAAGTTTTCTAGTTTGCTCAGCCAATTTCTGTTGTACGAATGTCGAACGTCGGCTGTTGTAATCGCACGTACTAACAGTCGGATTGTTGTACAACAATCTGTTGTACGACCGTTGTTGTACAACAGTTGCACCGGGTGTACAGGCATAAGTCCTTTGCTTGCTTTGTCAGCAGACTCAATGAACTCTAATTCTTCAGGGCACTAACCAGTATCCCCTTTAGCTGGCATCCATCCACTGACTTTACTAGCTTGCAGGGATGGCCCTCACAGAACAGGCCCCTAGATTTAGGTCTGTACTCACAGTGGCCAGGAACAGATCCTTCTAGGTATGTCTCCCTCTCAGTCAGCTCTGCAGGACATCTGGGTTGCAGCTTCTGCACCAATGGCCCTCAGGTCGACCACCTGAGGCTAGGGTTGCCACATCATCCCTTTAATCCAGGACACATATTAATTACACAGGTTCTGTGGCTGATTAAGGTGGTAATTAAACTCACTTGGTGCCTTATCTGCATTAAATGAGCCTCAGAACAACCTGTGTAATTCATATGTGTCCTGGATTAAAGGGATGATGTGGCAACCCTACCCGAGGCCGCATGGCAGCCTATACAGAAGAGGGACAGCAGCCCACCCTTCCTCTGGGACCCCACTCTCCAGTTGTAGACCAATGTGAAACAGGCAGACAACATGAGCAGCATCTGATCACACTGAGCAGACCCTAACAATGGATCACTGCTCCATGTTAGGCAGAGAGCAACTACATTTGCCTGTCAGCCTCCCTGTTAAAAAGGGAAACCCAAAACTATGCACTTTCTAGCACCTACCTAAGAGGGTGCTACACAAGAAAAATTCTCTGTCCTGATCCTTTAAATTCTCTTGTTCACTACAAATTCGAAGACCAATATCAATTTGACCACACTGTCCATTGGCAAATTGAACAAATGCCCCCAAAATGAACACTTTCTAATTCTACTAGTGTATGGTCAGCTTAAGGCCTCATTCACGCGGGGTGGTTTAATCTGTGTGTAGGGAGGTGCAGCGGTAGTAAACACTCCGAGTACAGATTCAAAGAACAGGATTTATATGGATGTAATAGTTCAGCAGTTACAACAAGCCCCGCGGGAAGGCACCAGACCGGGAACACTCACAGAATGCAGTGGAAACGTGAAACAGAGCAGGTCTAGTAGTGCCGACAGCATCTGACTTCAGTGGCAGATTGTGGCCTTGCTAGTCTGTACCCAAATGGGGAGGTGTCCAGGAAGGACAGACAGGTGATCCGTCCCTTTGCTACCCATACGTGAAATGCGCCAAGCCTGGAGGCTTTGAATAGGCTCTGCCTGACCCAAGATGGCCGCTAGAGTCACACGGTAGCATTCAATTGGATAGTTTCCCCAGTGACCCAGGAAACTATAGAGGAACCATGTTCCTCTAAACTTCCTCCCCAACTGCAATGCCGCTGCGGATGAGAGCCACCCACAGTGGAGAAAGTAGACAGCACCTGCCTACACATGCCCCAGGCAGGACCATGTTGGCACCAGAATGAACAGGTATTATGTGCATCCCCCTGCCGGCAGTCCCATTGCTGTCTTTTGGGACGCAGGGACACTATTCTCAATCTGACATCTGCACAGGTGCACAGCCCTGAATGCACCCAGGTATGTTTGGGGCCATGCACTCGCACCTGCACAGATGCGTTACAAAGGATAGCAATGGGACTGCTGACACGGGGATGCATGCAACTCCTGTGCATCCCCATGCGAGTAAAAGAGTGCTTCAGCCTAGTACACACAAGTAGTTGTTCTTCGTTCAACCCAGCAAGGCTGAACGAAAAAAACTGACAGCTCAGGAGGAGCTGCTGTACTCACAATCCAATGTTAGTACAGCGATCTCCCTTGCTGTGCTATTGTGTTCTGACAGGGGGATGGACCCCCCGCCAGAACACTCCGGTCAGTGCGCTCAGCCATTGGGAGCCAATCAACAGACCTTTTTTGGTTATGCCCCATCATCGAATGGCCAGCTTCTTTCAGACCAGCTGCAGACCGAATGTTCACCAGTTTCTATTGAACTGACCATTGTCGCCCAACATTCACCCGGTGTGTACTAGGCTTAAGGCAATGCACATGCTTAACAAGGATCCTCACGGCCTCATCAATCCCCTCCCCCACCCTTCTACTATGCCGCCACCTTCAAAATTCTAGCACATGCACGTGCACCATTGGTCTCTGCTAGGTATTTTGGACCTGGCATAGATTGGCAGCCCATCAGAGCACATACAGGAGGTTTTGCACAAATGCTCCAGTTTCTACTATACGTGTACTATAGTGACCCATGGCATTTGTGCTCATGCTCAGAACAGACGCACAGCTCGAGTATGTGCATGTGCTGAATCTTGCAGCATGTGTGCACCCTTTGTAACCCAATGCCTCCTAGGATATCTGTGTGCGTAGCAATCCTAGGGAGGCAGCAAGGCTCGGGAAAGCAGAAAGTGTTGCCTTGCAGCACAAAATGGAAAAAACTATAATAGCATTTTTTGTTGTTAAATGAAGTGATTTTAGCCGTATTAGTGCAATAGTGCCAGAGAAAACTGAGTACTGTCCGTAATACTTTTTTTATTTGCACTAACATAAAATTTTTCAGGACAAGCTTTCGGGGTATCTCCCCTTCTTCAAGGTCCAAGCAGTACTGCTTGGACCTTGAAGAAGGGGAGATACCCCGAAAGCTTGTCCTGAAAAATTTTATGTTAGTGCAAATAAAAAAAGTATTACGGACAGTACTCAGTTTTCTCTTTGTTGTTAAATGAATTAAATTCAAGCCATGAATGTGGTTATCATTTAGAAAAAAATCGTACTGTATGATCCCTTTGTATCATACATCTAGGTACAAAGGGATCATGTTTAACATGGTCCATTCAAGTAGCAGGTCGGGGTGAAATTTTAAGGGCATTCAAACAAACTTAAAGAGAAAGTAAACCCTGATGGGTTTTACTTCCTCTTTGTTTCTCCTGATTACCCTGCAATATAAAAGCATAATAGACTTCCTCTTCCTTCCGGGGGCCACGGACTCCGGCTCTGCGATTTGCAGAAGCCGCATGACGTCACTCCCGCGTATGCTGCCAATCGCGGCACGCTGTCAGTGATGAAACGGCACGGAGGCCGTTTCTTCACATGCTCACTGCGCATGTGCCCGATGACATGGGTACATGCGAGTACACTGCATATCTCCTGAGCCATGCAGGTTTGGGAGATATGTAGAGAACCTACAGGTAAGCCTTATAATAGGTTTACCTGTAGTTTAAAGTGGTTGTCAAGACTTGACAACCACTTTAAGGGGGGTTCACACTATGAGAAAACCGGAAGAAAAATTCTGTACGAGGCATGATAATTTGATTTTCGTATAGTGTGTACACAATTTTCAACATCCAATTCAGACTTTAAAATGAAAATTTCCGAAGGGACCAACTCCAAAATTTTTCTCGTACGTAAAGAGAACAAACTGTTTTGGTTTAATGTATGCCGGTTTCATACGAGAAAAATAAGATACGAAGGACTGCGCATTATCAGAATCAATAAACAACAAAAAAAGCCTTTGGCGCATGAGAATTTTCATACATTGTTTCCTTCATTGGTTCCACCTCGCTTTAAAACATTGAGGAAAACCGGATGATCATTCGCCCAATTTTCTTATACTGTGTACCAGCCATTAGTTGTCTCAATGATGGCAAGAGCAAATGCTTTCACAAACTATTTTTCATATATCATATGAAAATTTCCAGGATTTCTGTACAAACATTAGTGTACGGCCAGCTTTCTTCTGACTTCCCTCAGGGTAAAACATCTTATGGACACCACGTCAATTTGCAAGGTTGGCTCTACCAAATGTATGTGAATGGAAAAAGAGGGAGGAGGAGATCAGGGTAGGCAGATGTTGCTTGTGCCACTTCCTCTAGGGGGGAGGGGGGAGATGGCCTTTCAGAATAATAAAGCCCTAGGCAAGGTAGCAGCTTTTCCCCCCAACCCCCATCCTTTTGATTGACATTGATAAGGATTACAATAGGCACAGGGAAGTCTGTCCTGGCATGGTCCTATCAGACATCAGTCCCATTAGACACAAGCTGCATACCAGTACATCCTCCATTGAGAAGTGACAGGCAGGTGCACAGCTTTGACCAATTGTGCCAGCCCTCACCCCCCCCCCCCCCCGTTTACTCTAGGAACATAGCTGTCCCCCTCTGGACATCCATAGGGTCCTGCCTAAGTTACCTTGTGGTTGATCTGGCTCTGATGCAACATATGGAGCGTGACAGTTGTGACCCCCTCCCTTTCTTTTGCCTCTTTCAGAAAATAGAGGCAGAGACAGACAGCTCCTTTGTCCTTTACAAGATGGTAGCAGAGCATATGTGCTCCTCTTACATTCTATCAAATTATAACTAAAGGCAAAACTTTGTATACAATTTGGATAGAGTGGAGAGGATTCAGAATATACACTATATTGGCAAAAGTATTGGGATACCTTCCTTTACACGTACATGAATTTTAATGGCATCCCAGTCTTAGTCCGTCTGATTCAATACTGAGTTGGCCCACCCTTTGCAGCTATAACAGCTTCAACTCTTCTGTGAAGGCTGTCCATAAGGTTTAGGAGTGTCTATGGCAGGAGTGTCAAACGGCGGCCCTCCAGCTTTTGCAAAACTACAAGTCCCATCATGCCTCTGCCTGTGGGAGTCATGCTTGTAATTGTCAGCCTTGCGATGCCTCAGGGGATTTGTAGTTCCGCAACAGCTGGAGGGCCGCCAGTTTGACACCTGTGGTCTATGGGAATGTTTGACCATTCTTCCAGAAGTGAATTTGTGAAGTCAGGCACTGATGTGGATGAGAAGGCCTGGCTCACAGTCTCCGCTCTAATTCATCCCAAAGATGTTCTGTCTGCTTGAGGTCAGGACCGCTCAAGTTCCTCCACCCCAAACTCGCTCATCCATAGGTTTATGGACCTTGCTTTGTGCACTGGTCCAAATCATTTGGTGAAGGGGGAATTATGGTGTGGGGTTGTTTTTCAGGGGTTGGGCTTGGCCCTTTAGTTCCAGTGAAGGAACTCTTAAGGCGTCAGCATACCAAGACATTTTAGACAATTTCATGCTCTCAACTTTGTGGGAACAGTTTGGGGATGGTCCCTTCCTGTTCTAATATGACTGCGCACCAGTGCACAAAGCAAGGTCCATAAAGACATGGATGAGCGAGTTTGGGGTGGAGAAATTTGACTGGTCCTGACCTCAACCTGATAGCACACCTTTGGGATGAATTAGTGCAGAGACTGTGAGCCAGGCCTTCTCGTAAAACACCAGTGCCTGACCTCACAAATGCGCTTCTGAAAGGATGGTCAAAAATTCCCATAGAAACACTCCTAAACCTTGCGGACAGCCTTCCCGGAAGAGCTGAAGCTGTTATAGCTGCAAAGGTTGGGCCACCCCAATATCGAACCTTACGAACTAAGACTTGGATGCCATTAAAGTTCATGTGCGTGTAAAAGCAGGTGTCCCAATACTTTTGACAATATACTGTATGTCCGTTTTTATTGCTGCCTGTGCCCCCATTAGGGAGATTGACCCTCTCTATTTCTCCTGTTTACCATTATCATTGAAAGTGAACATAATTGAAAATCCCAAATTCTGGACTGTCGCCAGAGAGGTAATCTTCCAATGGGGACACTAGTTTCTGTGACCCTACTGACGCCCAGGGATTTCCTCATTTTTGGAAGGAATTCCTCCAACTTCCTGTTTTAGTTATGGGACGGGACGCAAAGGGAAATCTCCACAATGGGACCAAGACAGCAAAAGAAAAAAAAATTTGACACATATAACCCTCCTTTACTCTATCCAAAATGAAAAAAAAGTTTTGCCTTTAGTTTTATATTACAGGTATTCCCTGGTGCTATACCATGGTAGAAAAGTGTATGGCATTGCACCAGGAAAGCCTTTGAAGGAATGTTTGAATTGAACATTTCCTCCCCTGACATTTTCGGTCCCGGTGTTGGCCTTAAAAAATATTAAAGTCTTGTCCAACACCTCTTTTGTTTTCAAAAAGATGGCAGCAGGGAATGCACACCGAATTCTGTCTAATGCATTACCAGCCAGAGATTATATTCAAGGTATCTAGAAAGCAGTGGCAACTGGTGCTAAATATTTTGGGGGGGGGGGGGGGGG
>BLSH010179556.1:136109-154092 GCA_018402905.1 Glandirana rugosa
TTACTAAAAACCGGACCGGGACATCTAGCGGGACGGTTACTGTAATAAGGGGCATTGGCAGGGCGATCTACAGGGCCAGGCCAAAAATCATTGGCCTGGCGCTGTAGATTGAAAGGCCCTCTGCCGAATGCTGTTGCAGCGCCCGCGCGCACACGGCGCGAGTTCGCGGCCGCCGTCGTATGACGGCGTTTTGCGTTACAGAGCCACTTTGTCGCCGTCAAATGCCGATCAGCGGTCGGCAAGTGGTTAAAGGGTTACTAAACCCACAACAGTAATTTCAGTCTGTATATGCAGCATAGCATGCTTGTTATACTCACTGTGGAATGTAAGGGGTTAATCCTCTGCATTGTGGGCAAAGGCTGTTTTATCCTGTATGCATAGATCTTCCCCTCCCTGCACTGTCTATCTAGGGAAGGCCAGCTTAAAACAGGCAGGGTAGCCGACCTGCGCACGCTCAGTTGTGTCTTTTATGCTGGAGAGAACATTTACATGTTCTCAGAGATAGCCAGGTCACATGATATTGACATCACACATGTGGGCATGTACACAGGCTGTAGTGGAAATCTCCTCCTACCTAAACACACAGCTCTGGAAAAAACTGTGCAGTTTATCACTGACCATGGTATACAGATCAGCCAAAAAGGTATATAGTGGCAGTATTTTAATGTAAAAATAAGATTTATAAGCTGTGGGCACTGTGGGGGTGGGGGGTGTAATTTCATATTACTGGGTTTAGTAACACTTTAAGCTCTGCACTATAGACAGTTCCTCTGCATCATCAAGTGCAGTGCAAGGCTATTAACCCTGCACTGTATGTGAGAAGGAAAGCATGCGACTGGGGCCCAAAGCTACTTAGGGAGGACACTGCAGGGAACCGGTCACATGGATTGATGGAGCCTGTCAGAGCCAGGAATGGGGTAAGTATTACACCTTGTCCCTGCAACCCTTAAATTGAATCAGCATTTAAGCCTTGCAGTGTGGGGATGGAGGATTTCACTGCAAAAGTACATTTTGGGTCATTACCAGAGTTAAAGATGAACTGCAGTCTGCTCACATAATTTCTATTAAAAACATCTTTGCCATTCTGAAGCTTCCCTCCAACCACTTTGCATATTATTTTATATAGACTGGGATTCTGTACTTGTCAAATATGCTGCAGAAATCTCCCCCCACTAAGTCTTCCTGTTCACTCTCTGGATTTACACAGACACACACCTTCGGCTCTGCAGCTCTCATTGGCCCTCTTATGACTCACCCCTTCCTGGCAAACTCTCATGAGAGTGAGAGAAAGAGCTGTGCATGATGTCATAAGCCTAGGCTAATGACCAGACAAGAAACAGGAAGTGGGCTGTATAAGGTATTTACTGGCAGAAAAAAGTGTTTTTGCATTTTGGTACCAAGAACAAAAAAGCAAACTACTCACTAGGGGGAGAGCCTCTGGGGGAAACTAGAATGGAAAAAGACCTAGGGGTCCTAGTGGAGAACAGGCTCAACAGTGGCATGCAATGCCAAGCTGCTGCAAACAAAGTGTTGGCATGCATCAGGAAAGGGATCAACTCCAGGGATAAATCAATAATTCTCCCACTATACAAGTCTCTGGAATATGCCGTCCAGTTCTGGGCACCAGTCCTCAGGAAGGATGTCCTGGTATTGGAAAGGGTACAGAGAAGGACCACAAAGCTAATTAAGGGATTGGAAGACCTGAGTTATGAGGAAAGATTACAAGCACTGAACTTATTCTCTCTGGAGAAGAGACGCTTGAGAGGGGATATGATTTCAATGTACAAATACTGTACTGGTGACCCCACAGTAGGTACATAACTATTCCGTGCAAGGGAGCACACAAAGACACGTGGCCATTCACTAAAAATGGAAGAAAGGCGGTTTAAACTTAAAAAGCGTAGAGGGTTCTTTACGGTAAGAGCAGTGAGGATGTGGAATTCTCTTCCACAAGCAGTAGTTTCTGCTGGGAATCTAGATAATTTCAAAAAACTATTAGATGCACACCTAAGGGACCACAACATTGCAGGGTATACAATTTAAGACTGATATTAAAAACACACACATTGGTTGGACTTGATGGACTTGTGTCTTTTTTCAACCTCATTTACTATGTAACTATCCAAAGTTAAAACAACAAGGGCAGAAGACTTCATATATGGAAAGTTGAAAAAATGACTGAAGGTCCACCTTAACCACTTGCCGACCGCCCGCCACAGCGTGACAGCGGCAAAGTGGCTCATTATCGCAAACCGCCGTCACCTGACGGCGGCTGCAATAACTAGCATTGTGAGTGTGTGTGAAATCCTTCCGGGGCTGAAGTGGTTACGTTTCTATACGCAGTCACTTGTAGTTACCAATTGTCAAACAAATTTTAGTTTACTGAGCTAATAGTGTGTAAAATGGAATTGAACATATACTGTATGAAACCCCTTACACGTGTGTGTATATATACTGTAGATAGATAGATAGATAGATAGATAGATAGATAGATAGATAGATAGATAGATAGATAGATAGATAGATAGATTGCAGTCTGCTTACCTCACCGTTAATACTGTTACATGAAAGGCCATAATAATAGTGTAGCACCCTCTAGTGTGCTACTAGATTAGTGCAGGCAAATTTATGTTTGACTCATGGTAACTGTAATTGGGTCAGGGTTTACTGCAGGTCAGGCTGGATGACTCACAGAGGCAGGTTCCTGGTACCTGCCCCTGGATTTGGAAGTTTGGAGAAAGTTAGTGGACAGAGGCCAGTAGGGCTGATCTTCATACCTGAGGGAACTTTGCAAATCCTCCAACAGAATGTCCTGGCCGGGTAGCCGAGTGAGCCCTTAAATATGGTGGAGCCATGTCAACAGGGAAGTTAAGTGGAAGATGGAGTGCTGAGGAGGCTGTAGGTGGCCTAGGAGGGCTCCCCTGGGTGGGGGGGCCTTTACCTCCAGGCTGGCTTAGGCAGATTAATTCAGCATCACGGTTTGAACAAGGTTCTTGCCTGAAAGTAGCGGGAGCAAGGAGGACAGAGTGGATACACCAACACACCCAGGGATTCACAAGGGGAGAGACTGCCACATGAAGCACACTTTCAAAGGACAACTCTGTGCTTAACCCTTTTTTTCCTTGCCCTGGGAGATCTTCAGAACATCAGCCTGGAGGGCTGGCAGTGCCTGCAAGCAGTAGAGCTGGGAGCAGTTCTACAAGAGGAGAGGAGATACCCCTGCATGCAGCTTTTCAATACTTTATGCTCCTGGTCCATAAGGGACTTTGCAACTGATCCAAGAAACTGGGTGTTTCTAGTGAGGAGAGCAGTCTAGGCTCTTTTCTCTGTAAATAGGAAGGAAATTGTCCTCATCTGTTCTTCAAGTCAAGTTGTGCATCTCATAAACCCTATACGCTATCTAAGTTGTTTTCCCCAATAAAACAACAAAAATAAGCCAATGGACTGATTTCTTGCGTCTTGATGCAAAGTGGAAATGCATGTTGCCTGGCTGTGCAGGAATAGTGAAACCAGTTATGCATTAGCCTTCGTATAATAGTATATAAGTATGTAAACCCAACCACAAACATCTTGTATAAGCTTTAACATGCTAATATATCAAAAGTAATTTTCAATATTTTTAAATCTGCTTCTTTCACTTAAATAATACTTGGTAATCCTGCCACGAGGGTCCTAGTTCAGGTATTTCCTGATACAGAGTGACAATGCTCTATCCATGTATCCCATGTGTGTTCATGTGTTGTCATACTGGCTTCTAATGGAGATTACAAGTAGCCATTACATCATACATCATTACATCATACATTATACAATCATGGTCCATTGTTGTTGCCATTGGTAAACTCTCCCCTAGAAATGAACACTCAATGCTAGCAAAGATATCATCTTCAGAGGTTATTCATGGTAAGAGTGCAAGAAAGAGTTATATGTATTGGTGTGCCAGTTATACAGTTGCCTGGCCAATTCCATACTCCCCTGAAACTTAATGTCCTTTCCATTGTCAAGACAAGGTCGTCCAATTCCCAGGGCTAAAATGTGGAACTACCCCCCTCTCCTGCTGCTAATGCATGTCATAGATGGGCATACTGAACTGCCTGCCGTGGCATACCCATTCTCTGCCCATCATACTCTAGCTGACCATAGTTGGCATGGAAAATGCACAGTGCCTGCATAGCCATTTGCTTGCTTTGCAGCAGGTAGGGGTGGGTGGACAGTTTCTCATTTCCTGTCGACTGTGGGCAGAAAGGGCAAGCGTGAGTACCTTGGAGCGTGGTGTGTATGCAGTAGTTGTTAGAGCAGACAGATAGCCATGGCCTAGAAATGCCATAGTTCATTAGTTGCCCACCGCCAATCTGGAACATTCATGCAGTTGGGTGCTCACTAAGCAGCACATCCCCTCTTGGGTAAGGGCATTGGGCCCAGGGTAGCTTCCCCTTCTGCCCCCTCCTTGGTCCCTTGGCCCTGGCTATTTACTTTCCCATTTCCCCATTTTTATGATAATTTTTTGCTTTTGTCTTGCTTTGTGTTCTTTTTATATGCAGATCACTGGTGCCCAGATTCTCAGCATTTGCTTTTTTGAGTTTTACACAAACCTCCCTGTGTATGATATTTTAGCAGAAAGCCAACCTGCAGCCTGTGAGAGTGAGACTAATATAGGGAAGTGATTCACATAAAGAAAAAAGTAGCTACATCACATACACTAAATATATAGAACCTTTTTCTCACACTTTGAATGGATGTGGTTGTGTAAATAAGGGTCTTGACAGTATTTATGTTGTAAAATGGGGCATCAAGCACATTAGCCACTGCTCATTCCTTGCCTTGATATGCAGGTGCTGCTGCAGCATAATCTTTAGATGGATTCTAAGTGGTAAGTGCAATCTTGCTCATTGCTTCATTTTTAAAGGTCATATTGGGATATAATTTCACTGACTCTAAAGCTTGTTGATCAATATTCAGAACAGTACTGCGCAGTTAATGACACCGTGCAGCTATTTCTCTGACCTTTTCCCATACATGGAAAAGTTAGCCGGGCTTTTCTTGGAATGCAGGTAAAGTATGCACTGTAAGTAGTCCTCCTATGAGCATTCTCAGGGGGACCGTTTTATCTAATTACATCTTAGCTTGTAAAAATAACTGTCAAAGGTGGACTGTTGGAAGGAAAAAAATCAATTATTTCAACACCCTAGAGACCATAGAGATACCATAAAATATCCCTGTCTACTTTTTTTTCAACTGTAATTGCTCAACCAAAATGTTTTTATAAATGGTTTAGATGCTGTCTCCATAGTCTATACCCAGTGGCCAGAAACCAACAACAACCCAAGAGATAATAGGAGCCAAAGTTTACCTAGGAGATAGAATAGGTTACCGTCATGCTGCTAGTAACAGATATAGGCGAAAATATGTGAGGGTTTAGTATCACTTTAAGAAGATTTATCCTCCTCTCTGGACAGTCTGAGCAAAGTCCTTTCACAAATAATTAAATAGACTGAGCTCTTCAGGACACAATGTACTCTTTAACCACTTCAATACCATGCACTTAGAACACTTCCCTACCACACCAATCTTCAGCTTTCAGCGCTGTCACACTTTGAATGACAATTGCGACAAAATTTTATCATTTTGTTCCCACAAATACAGCCTTCTTTTGGTGGTATTTGATCATCTCTGCAGTTTTTATTTTTTGCGCTACAAATAAAAAAAGACCGAAAATTTTGAAAAAAAAAAGTTTCTCTCTGTTTCTGTCACAATACTTTGTAAATAAGTACATTTTCTCCATTCACTGGCAGGCACTGATGAGGCTACACTGATGGGCACTGATGAGGTGGCATTGATGAGGTGGCACTGATGGGCACTGATGTTGAGGCACTTATATGCAGCAACAATGGGCACTGATAGGCGGCACTGATAAGCAGCACTGATGGGCACTGATAGGTGGCACTAATAAGCAGCACTGACAGGCCCTGATATGCAGCACTGGCGGGCACTGATAAGCTGAACTGATGGGCACTCATAGGCGGCACTGATGGGCACTGATAGCTGGCACTGGGCACTGATAGGTGGCACTGGCGGGCACTGATAGGGGGCACTGGTGGGCAGCAGATGACAGAGCCACTAATGGGGACCATTTCCCTGGTGGTCTAGGGTGGCATCTGAAGGTGGGACCATCCATGTCAGGCACTGTGCCCCTTACCTGGTGGTCTATGGTCGGCTCCCTGGTGGTTAGGATCGGCTCCCTGGTCATCAGGATCGGCTCCCTGGTGGTCCTGCATGGGCAAATCCCATGATGCTTCCTGGGCAGGCTCCCTGGTGGTCTGGGGGGGGCGATCCGAGGGGGGGGGGCTGCACTGATAAGCAATCCAATTGGCACAGACTCCCCCTGTCAGGAGAACAGCCGATTGGCTCTCCACTACTCAGGTCTGCAGACCCGAGTAGAGGATAAAGCCGATAAACGGCTTTTCCTGTTTACACTGTGACCATCTGTGATTGGTCACGGCTGATTACATGGTAAAGAGCTTCTGATGGAAGCTGTTTACCGAGATCAGTAATGCGGTGGGTCAGACTGACCCACCACACCACCAATCGCCGCGATTTGCTCCCCAATGGGCGCCGGCATGTTATCCTGCTGGATGTCATATGACACCCAGTCAGGATAACTGAACCACTTCCCGGCTGTCATTCTGTATACGGCGGTAGGGAAGTGGTTAAACCTGCTGACTCTAGCATAAGAGGGTAAGCACTCAGCACATAGTCTCTAGGATCTCTCCCACCAGTCTGTACTCACAAATGTCCTTGGAAAATTGGTTGCTTCCTTCCAATATCCTCCAGTTACTTTCACCCCATGATACCAGGCTAGATCCTTAGATGACAGACCCTCAGCAACTCTCACCAGCATAGGCCTCCAGCTAGCCCACCTGAGGCCTCGGCATCCTGCAGGCACATGGCAGAATGGCTTAGGGGGCTAGAAGCCCCCTAAGCTGTGATCTCCTCCTCAGGAAAAAAGACCACGCTGCTCTCAGTCTCAGAGTATCTATACAGACTCCCAGCCATCATCTGGTCACCTTTCCCCAGGGATTGGCCAAGGCTGCATGAATATTTAGTTGCTCATTAGAATCGTCCTGCCTACTAACTTCCTGAACATTTCTGGACCAGCCAGGGGGAAGCAGTCAATCCTGCAGCCACTGAAACATAGAACAGGCCAGAACAATCAAATCCGCCACACTGATTACAGTGAGACAAAACAAAATTTGCCTAACAACAAAATGCAGCCCCACTGGATACATTGAGCCAGAACTGCATTTACCTAATCCTAGCACCTATCTAGGAGGGTACAACATGTGTAATGGTGTCCCATGCTTGCTTCTGCTAAAAAAATCTTTCCCTCTATGCAGGGCCGGGACGTGGGATGAGCAGGAGGGCAAGTTGTCTTTGGTGTAGTGGTAGATGGGCATCCCCTCACCACATGCTCTAGATCACTGGCTGACAACCAGAAATGTTATATCTGCTCTGACAGCTACTGATCCAACATGCCCACTCTCCACCCATTCACCGACAGCTGACACAAAAACACACATTGTACATGCACAACTTCTTTCTAGCAAGGCAAGCCAATGGCCATGCATGTGCAGTGCACACTCCATGCCAATCATGGGCAGCCAGGCGGTACACCTATTCTATGTCATGGATAGCAGTGGGGGAGGGAGGTGCAACTCTGCATCCTTGCCCTGGGTACTGGATGAACCTATCCTGGTACTGCCACAAAAAAGAAAAACAAAAAATGAGTCTGCACCAGCTATATAATTCAACTACAATATTAAGGAATAAAAATCACATGACACTCATACAAACATCCACCCTACACCCCTAAATCCCTCTATGAACCCCCCCTGAGGTAGCTAGCTGTCCCTGTATCCCCAATGACCCTGGCTATGCACAACCCTCTACACCATGTCCGCTAGCTGCGGAATGATGGAGGAATGGTCCCAGGGAGCTGAGATGACCCTCGCTGCCCCCCTAGTATCCACACCCTGTCCAACCACCGCTGCCTGTGATGACACTAACCAAATTCCCTAAAGTACAGATCCCCAAATGGAACTCAACCTTGAAATGGGGACAAGTGTGTGCCCAAAGAAAGATGGTGGAAGTCCATGGCATTCCATATACTTCTTAGAGCCCAACAAAAGGAATCACAGATGGGCTGTGATGGGCTGGCGACAGGTGCTTGGGTACTCACATGGGCTGGTGACAGGTGCTCGGGTACTCTGATGGGCTGGTGACAGGTACTCGGGTACGCTGATGATCTGATGATAGGTACTCGGGTACCCTGGTGGGCTGGTGACAGGTACTCGGGTACTCTGATGGGCTGGTGACAGGTACTCATGTACTCTGATGGGCTGGTGACAGGTATCCGAGTACTCAGATGGGCTAGTGGCAGGTACTCAGGTACGCTGATGGGTTGGTGATAGGTACTCGGGTACTCTGATGGGCTGGTGACAGGTTCTTGGGTACTCTGATGGGCTGGTGACAGGTATTCGGGTGCTCAGATGGGCTGGTGACAGGTACTCAGGTACTCTGAATGGCTGGTGACAGGTATTTGGGTACTCAGATGGGCTGGTGACAGGTACTCGAGTACGCTGATGGGCTGGTGACAGGCACTCGGTTACTATGATGGGCTGGTGACAGGTACTCGGGTACTCTGATGGGCTGGTGACAGGTGCTCAGATGGGCTGGTGACAGGTACTTGGGTACGCTAATGGTCTGGTGACAGGTACTCGGGTACTTTGATGGGCTGGTGACAGGTATTTGGGTACTCAGATGGGCTGGTGGCAGGTACTCGGGTACTCTGATGGGCTGGTGACAGGTACTCGGGTACTTTGATGAGCTGGTGACAGGTACTCGGGTACGCTGATGGTCTGGTGACAGGTACTCGGGTACTTTGATGGGCTGGTGACAGGTACTCGGGTATACTGATGGTGTGGTGACAGGTACTTGGATACTCTGATAGGCTGGTGACAGGTATTCGGGTGTTCACATGGGCTGGTGACAGGTACTCGGGTACACTGATGGTCTGGTGACAGGTACTCGGGTACTTTGATGGGCTGGTGACAGGTACTCGAGTACACTGATGGTCTGGTGGCAGGTACTCGGGTACGGTGATGGTCTGGTGACAGGTACTCGGGTACTCTGATGGGCTGGTGACAGGTACTTGGGTACTTATATGGGCTGGTGGCAGGTGCTTGGGTACTCTGATGGGTTGGTGACAGGTTTTTGGGTACTTTGATGAGCTGATGACAGGTACTCTGGTACTTTGATGGGCTTGTGACAGGTAGTTGGGTACTCTGATGGGCTGGTGACAGGTACTCGAGTCCACTGATGGGCTGATCACAGGTACTCATGTATTCAGATGGGCTGGTGACAGGTACTCTGGTACTCAGATGGGCTGGTGACAGGTACTTGGGTACTCCGTTTGGGCTGGTGACAGGTACTCGGGTACTTTGATGAGCAGGTGACAGGTACTCGGGTACTTTGATGCGCTGGTGACAGGTACTCGGGTACATTGATGGGCTGGTGACAGGTACTAGGGTACTTTGATGGGCGGGTGACAGGTACACAGGTGCTCTGATGGGCTGGTTACAGGTACTCAGGTACGCTGATGGTTTAGTGGCAGGTACTCGGGTACTCTGATGGGCTGGGGACAGTTACTCGGGTACTTTGATGAGCTGGTGACCGGTACTAGGGTACT
This sequence comes from Glandirana rugosa, assembly GCA_018402905.1. Lineage (NCBI taxonomy): Eukaryota > Metazoa > Chordata > Amphibia > Anura > Ranidae > Glandirana > Glandirana rugosa. The sequence continues at coordinate 145,855 of BLSH010179556.1, forward strand.
TTGATGGGCTGGTGACCATCACAGGTACTCGGGTAATTTGATGGGCAGATGACAGGTACTCGGGTACTTTGATGGGTAGGTGACAGGTACTCATGTACTTTGATGGGCTGGTGACAGGTACTCTGATGGGCTGTGACAGGTACTTTAATGGGGTGGTGACAGGTACTTTGATGGGGTGGTGACAGGTCCTATTTATGACTGGGGGGGCAATAAGTGTGCTTGGTGTGTACACTAGGCGGTAATGAGCTGTTTCCACAATCTCCTTCTCACACACGATCAGTGTGTGAGGAGGAGAACCTTGTTTGTTTACATCATGTGACCGGCTGTGATTAGACACAGCCGGTCACGTTGTAAAGAGCCAATTATATTGGCTTAAAGTGTAAATGACACACTTTGCACTTTACTACTCTTTTGCAGACTGAAGCTAAACAAACTGTTCTAGTACTGTATATGTTTTTAAGGATTAAGGGTCCCTAGTATGGACAAGTGCGTAGCAGAAAGGGTAACTTTGAGACGCATTTGAGAATTATCAGAAAGTTCCTTCTGCTAAGCAAGTGGTACTGCTACTGAAATGAACGAAGAAGGCAAATCACTTTATGTTCACAACACCTGTGCTTGTTATATTACGTAGATATGTTCTGCCGCCTCAAACCAAACAATGTACAGAAACTGTCAATTCCATTGTGATGTCACTCCCCTATAGAAAACCCCATAAATTGGGCTTTAGCCTAGGGAGAAATCAGAAAAAAGATGTGGTTTTCTAGCACAATGTGGCCGTGGATCCGAAAGAGTGTTCCATGCAAATGGTCCTTTGGGGAATCCACAACAATTTGGAAACTATGGCGAGACTTCTTTAAGTCAGTGGTTCATATATTTCACAGGTATTTTTTTTTTATTATGTAAATAAATGGTCACTTTGTCAAGTTTTTGGCCTCATGCATACTGCAGCTAAAAAACAAAAAAAGCTTGTTTTACAGGTATTTAACGTTTTTGTTTTCTACCACTTAATGCCCCGTATGTTAGCCTATGTGTCCATGCACACACTTACAGGCAATTAGGGGCAGAAGCATTTAGAGGCAGAAATCTGACGCACCAAAATTGCGCTCACGAGAGGAAAGTTTGGGCAGAAAAAAAGTCTGACATACCTAAAAGCATGTAAATGCGTGTAAATGCTTGATGTGTCTAAATGCATCTAAACACTTTTTTTTACTGCTGCTTTTCTCCTGCTAGAAGAAAGGCTTCCAGAAGAAGCCTTAAATTGTTTGTAAATGATCACCTTGTAAAACAACCCTTTCAGTTTAAAAGAATAGAAAAGAAATGCAAAACATTTATGTATAGATATAAAAAAAAACATGAATACATGTTTTACCCTTGGTCAATTCCCTCTGTTCTCTGATCATTGGAGGAGAGTACACTGAGTTCCCAGCATAACTAGATTACTGACCACGTGTGTTCTCCTGCTTAGTGTGGCCAGTTTTTTTTAGGAAAACAGAGGGGCTGGTAGGAACACCAGGGATTTCACATAAAGGAAGCAATACAAAGAGAACAGAATACTTTCTCATACAAGTACATGGTACAGCAGGCACATCTCAGGAATGTGAAACGTTGGGGTAACAAATGCTTTAATTGCTGTCTGTGTCTCTGCTGGAAAGATTTACCCTCTCTAGTTGTCCTGCTGATCATTGTTACTACCACTGAGAGTAGGAGAAATTCAACATTTTGAGTTTTTACAAATCTACCAATAGGGACACTGTTGTAACAATCAACAAGAAAGGGGGGATAAAAAAAGACCCCCAAGAAAGGAATGGGAGTTTAATTGTGTCGGTCAAAAACCCAAACTCTGGAAAAATACATTTTAACACAGATGTTCATATAAAAAGAACATTTTATTGATGCATGATAAAATATGCCCACATGGGTTAAAATGACACATTACAGTACAATCAGCGCTTACAACCCCAAACAACCATACTGTATATACACCCAAACAAGATGTCAAATCTCCTCCCTCACAAAGATAACCGGATAGCACATTTGCTACCCGAAGGATCGAAAATGGATGAAAAAAGGGGGTGGGAGTACAGGGTGCAGCTGATATTAGGTCCCATTCCAACGCGTTTCGCCTTGTGAGGCTTCCTCAGGGGAAATAGGAGCGAATTTTGGGGTATGTAGTCCCTTTTTGTGCTGAAATGTCAGAGATAAATTCGTCCACACACAGGGGGGAAGAGAGAGATGCTGAACTCTTTACAGTAGCTTTGTGTTGCACCTGATTTGATTGGGCCCACCAAAGACACGTGCCTTGAACCAAGGTAACGAGTATGCTCACACAGTGACCACAGAGCCAGAACGGGGGAAAGCATGGTGTCATGAAATACGTGCCTCCTCAGTGAGATAGATGCTGTAACGTGGCGTCCCAAGAAACATAAGATCAACAGCTCAAAAGAAAAAAGGGGCAGAAATCTCTTATGATTCAATATACGTATGTTCCACGCTCCAGGGAGGGACAGTGGTCCGATCCCCTTGATGGACCTTTATTTGGTCAAACTAGTCACTCCCAAACATAGGAACTCTCCCCCCCAGCGTAGGCAAGTCTCAATAACAATAGAGGTTTAAACCATTCCCTAGACAATCCAAAATTTTACTGAAATGTTTTTTCTAAATTTATTAAACTATTCAGAGTCTCAGTAAAAAAAAAAAAAAAAACTGATAAAACAGATCTTGCAAGTCATTTAGAACATAAAGGATGCCTTGGAAAATATGTATATGTAAATTGCAGGTACTGATAATTACCACTTCAGCCCTGGAAGGATTCCCCAGGTTAGGACCAGAGCACTTTTTGCGATTTGGCACTACCTCGCTTTAACTGACAATTGCACGGTCGTGCAACGTTGCACCCAAACGAAATTTGCACCCTTTTTCCCCACCAATAGAGCTTTCTTTTGGTGGTATTTGATCATCCCTGCGTCATTTCTGATCACCACTATAAACAAAAAAAGAGGGAAAATTTAGCAAAAAAAAAAAACAATATTTCTTACTTTTTGCTAAAATACTTATCCAAAAAATATATAAAAAAAACAAATGTATTCATCAGTTTTGGCCGATTTATAGTCTTCCTTATATTTGTGGTAAAAAAAATCGCAATAGGCATTTATTGATTGGTTTGCGCAAAAGTTGCCGAGTTTACAAAACATGAGAATTAATTTCTGGCGTTTTTACAATTTTTTTTTTTACTAGTAATGGAGGCGATCTGCGATTTTTATCAGGACTGTGATATTGCAGCGGACATGTCGGACATTTTTGACACTTTTTTGGGACCAATGCCATTTTTACAGCGATCAGAAATTTAAATAGCCACTGATTACTGTGTAAATTTCATTGGCAGTGAAGTGGTTAACCTGCAGGGGGAGAGCTAGGGGTTAAGTGTGTTCGCTAGGCGTGTTCTAACTGTGAGGGGGCTGGGCTGCCAGGGGCATAAGAGATCTAACTGATCCCAGTGACAGGAATCAGTAGATCTCTTACATGCCGCCTGACAGAACGGGGAACCGACGTGTTTACGTCGGCGGTTCCCTGTTCTCCCTCTCTGGTAGACAATGACGGCTCGCTGGCGGAAAGCGAGTCCGCCCAAGCTGCAAAGTGTGGCGGGCACAAGAGCGTACTGCCGCCGGCTTGCTCCTGCCCGCTACAGCGCACTCGCAAGCCCCCGTTTATAAATGGCGATGAGCGGGACAGCGCCGCTCTACAGCAGTAAATGTACGCGAGCCAGTCGGGAAGCAGTTAAATAAGTATAAAATATGTGCTACTCAGTAACATAACAATATATAAAGTACCTACGTCCTATAAATTCAAATGTCACGTACAGAAAGAAGTTAAGGCACTGAGGACTTTCATGGTACAGTATAGACTCGCAGTACAAACGTTTTTTTTTAAAAATATACAAATGTTTATTACATCAATAAATGTTAAAAAATCACCCAACCGGGGAAGGGAGAAGTGCACAAGGGGGTAAAGGTGTCCAAATAAGGACTGATAATTAAATGTGCAGTTTAAGGTATGAGAAATAAGCCAGCCTATACCAGGTACAGGGATCTGCAGTCCTCATTAATGTCATCACAAGTCCACGGTTGTTGATCCTTGGCCTATTTGTAGAATTCAGATATACTGTATATGTTTTTAAACATTTTTTTTTCAATTATGCATTTACTTTCTTTTAAGCGCTGGCAATTTTTTTTTTTTTTATTCCAAACAAATTTATTGCCGAAAATACAAGCGAACGTAGTATTAATGTTTTACAATAACAAGATCGGCATAATACTGTACATTTCAAATGTTCTGCGATTTTTATAGGTAATATATCTGATGAAGACCATTTGTTTTTTAATTAAGGTTTTGTACTGGTTTACTAGATGGCAGTGCTGCTTAACACTATGGACATTAGAGCCACTGATCAGCAAATATAAGACCAGAAGTAGAAAATGTGTGCAACTGCAGCAGCAACGGCCATAAGGGACAAGTAAGGTTGTCACTACAGCCAGGCTGTGTCTGGATTTCTACCTTTATAAGAAATACCTTTTCTAGTGTGCAAGTGTTTGACATAAAGACTAGTGTGCCCCACATAAAGACTGGTAGTCACCCAAATAAAGAAATAGCTAATAAAAAAGGAGGCACCCCTGAAATAGTAAGGTCACACTAAGTGATATCCTTATTCTCCAAAAATAATCTCAGAATCTCCAAAAATAATCTTTACTGTAATAAATTGTATTGCACAAAAACACAATTTAATACCCAATTGTTTGGTAACATATGTAGCCAATGCCCCCTTGGGGGTTGCTGAAAGTTGTGGTTCACCTGCTCACACTGCCCTCAGTCACACTCCTCTCTTACATCCGGAGTCAGAAAACAGGCTGGCTCTTTGAGGTTTTTTTGTTTTTTTATTAGGGGGTTAAACTTGGATGGGGTTAAGGATGATTATGGGATGACCAGAGATCAACAGTTCTTTACACGGGACCGCTATATACACTCAGTATATACACTCTCCTTCTTCCTCCATCACAACACTTGCTTCTCCTTGTTCCTCTCTCCTGAACAACACTTGCGTCTGGCCTAGTTAGCACATGGTGAGACCTGATCTTACTTTGACCAGGGCCTAGTAACCACCTTTTGCAGGCAGGAACCGTGGGCCCCTATATTGTTGAGAAAGCCTGATGGACTACTGCTCCCAGCCCATCCTCCTCCAGGTCTCCACAGTCCTCCCAACTGCAAGCACCTGCACACTGCCCATTGACACCAAAGTCCCAGCACCTCTTCCAGACTGTCTCTCTCCCAATCTGCTGCACAGTACATCTCCACTGCACTGGGCTGTGTCACTCACTGACACCCAATGAACTCCTCCTGGAGACCCTGCTGGTAGTACTCTCCTCCTGCTGTCCTCTCCTACTCCTCCTTGTGCCTCTCCGCCAGTATCTCACTCCTCCTGGATGCACCCGAGCCCCAGGCCGAGGTCACCCCCCCAGACTGGGGACTCCCTCAAGGCCCACAGACAGCCTCAGTACTCCGTCTCCATTCTCCAACTTCCACCTGCACTCTCCTCCCCGACAGGGCTGCCCCAGGCTATTTGAGAAGGCCTTCTCCCTACCAATCCAGGTTGGGGATTGGTCAGGGCTTCCCAAATACCAAGTAGTTCCACTTCTTCTGGCCCACTCCCCCTTTCCAGAACTTTCTGCAAAAGCAAGGAGGGGTTCAACCAAAGGGTGTCACCACCTAAAGTCACCAGCCACTCCCTGGACCACACCCATGCCCAGAACAAAAACAAACAGGCCTGACAGCAGCCAAGCCTGCCTAAATTTACCTACTCTAACACAAAAATCCTCAACTAGCACCAATCTAATGTACAGGGTGCTAAACATATGACAGATGATGTTACGCTGAGTAAATAAATACCAAATATGTCATGCTTTAAAATTGCACACACCCATGGAATGGCGACAAACCACAAAATTATATTATCCATCCAACCTTTACAGGTTACCGCTTTAGATTTACACAGGAGGTCTGGTAGTAGAATTATTGCTCTTTATCTAATATTCACATTGATACCTCATGTGTGTGGTGTGGTGAGATTGCTGTTTACATAGCGATGTGGAGCTGATGCATTTGTTCACCTTTGCACATAAGCATGGGGGGATGGGGGAGGTGGAGGGTGCTTTAACCGCTTGCGAACCGTCCCACTCACATATACTGCGGCAGGGCGGCCGCTCTGTGCCAGATCACATGATCTAACACTTCTGGGTCTGGGGCGTGCGCACGAGCCACCGCCACCGGCAACCCACTCCCACTGTGATTAGGCACAGCGGGAGCCAATCATCGGGTCTGGCGGACTCAATGTCAGCCGGGACCCACCGATCATTCGGTACACAGGCAGAACAGTGATCTGCCTATGTAAAAAAAGGCAGACTGCCATTCTGTGAGAGGGGAATGCACTTTTCCTGTGTTTCTGCTAAGCAGGAATATGGATCTTTACCTTGCCCTAGTCAAAGCCCCTCCCCCACAGTTAGTAAGCACAACTTAGGCAAACAGTTAACCCTTTGATCACCCTGATGTTAACCCCTTCCCTGCCAGTGTCATTAGTACAGTGACAGTGCATCATTTTTAGTGTCAAAGGTGTCAGTTAGGTGTCCGATTTGTCGCAGTCCTGCTATATGCCGCTGATCGCCACCATTACTAGTAAAACAAATGTAAAAAAAATCTCATAGTTTGTAGATGTGATAACATTTGCGCAAACCAGTCACTATACGCTTATTGGGATTTTATTTTTACCAAAAATATGTAGCAGAATACATATTGGTCTAAACTGATGAAAAAATTATTTTTTTTACATTTTTTATTGGATGTGTTTTATAGCAGAAAGTAAAAAATATTGTTTTTTTTTTCAAAATTGTTTGTATTTTTTTGTTTATAGCGCAAAAACTAAAAGCCACAGAGGTGATCAAATACCACCAAAATAAAGCTCTATTTGTGCGGGAAAAAGACAAACATTTTGTCAGTTAAAGTGATTGTAAAGTCTCCGTTTTTTTTTTAAATAACAAAGATGTTATACTTACCTGCTCTGTGCAGTTTGGTTTTCCACAGAGCAGCCTGGATCCTCCTCTTCTTGGGTCCCTCTTTGCTGCTCCTGGCCCCTTCCTCCTATTGAGTGCCCCCTCAGCCAACAGCTCCTTATGGGGGCACCCAAGCCGAGTCAGAGCTCTGTGTATCCATTTAAACCAGTAGCCCCAACCTGGCCCTGCCCCCTCTCTCCCCTGATTGGCTGACTGACTTTGATTGACAGCCATGGGAGCCAATGGCGTCGCTGCTGTGTCTCAGCCAATCAGGAGGAGTGTCCTGGAAGGCTAAGACACTTGTGGACATCGCTGGAGAGAAATGGGGCTCAGGCAAGCAATTAGGGGGTGCTGGGGAGGCTGCTACACGTAGAATGCATTAAGATAAAAAATCTTCTGCCTTTATAACTCCTTTAAAGTAAAGTGCTGTATTGCAAAAAATAGCCTTGTCATGAAGGGGGTAAACCTTTCGGGCTGAAGCGGTTAAAAAAAAAATAATATATATATATATATATATATATATATTTTTTTTTTTTAATTTTACACTGTACCTTTACATTTTTTTTTTTTCACTTTTATTGTTATCATAAGGAAATTAAACATCCTTTATGAATAATAGTAATAAGCAGTGACAGGTCTTCTTTACTGAGACATCTGGGGTATATTAGATTCAAGTCAGGTGATTGGCTGGGCCATTCTAGCAGCTATATTTTCTTTCTTTGAAACCAATTCAGAGTTTCTCAACTCAACAAGCGTATTTGTTTTGGTTTCTTTGTATGAATGAATTGCATGGGTTGTTACCGACAGGTGGTGAAAATTTCATGTCAATAGCACCTTTAGAAATATACACTATATTGTCAAAAGTATTGGGACACCTGCCTTACATGCATATGAACTTCAATGGCCTCCCAGTCTTAGTCTGTAGGGTTCAATATTGAGTTGGCCCACCCTTTGCAGCTATAACAGCTTCAACTCTTCTGGGAAGGCTGTCCACAAGGTTTAGGAGTGTGTCTGTGGGAATGTTTGACCATTCTTCCAGAAGCGCATTTGTGAGGTCAGGCACTGATGTGGAAGAGAAGGCCTGGCTCACAGTCTCCGCTCTAATTCATCCCAAAGGTGTGCTATCGGGTTGAGGTCAGGACTC
>BLSH010179556.1:164086-178364 GCA_018402905.1 Glandirana rugosa
GCATTTTGAAATCTTATTACTCACTCTTTTGGATATAGGTTCAAATTCGGTAATAAAAAACACAGTTTCTTCTTCTTAGTAAGAATCAAGTTTGCAAAAGGAAAGGACGCACCAAGGCTTTAGGGGAAATTGGTGAATGGTTGGCCTTCCAAAACGTCGAAGTCCTGGTCTCGTGAAAAACGCTACGCCGCGACGCGGCGAAATTGACTTTTAACGCGCCAGCACGCTGTAACATGGGTTTGTTTTAAACGCAGGAAAAAAAGGGTGTTTATCTCGAAAGAAAACCACCATAAACTAGCGGAGACGCAGTAAAGAATAGCGGATCAAATACCACCAAAAGAAAGCTCTATTTGTGGGAAAAAAAGGACGCAAATTTTGTTTGGGTACAATGTCGCACGACCGCGCAATTTTCAGTTAAAGCGGCGCAGCGCCGCATCGCAAAAAGTGCTCTGGTCCTGAAGCTGCAAAACCTTCCGGTTGGTAAGTGGTTAAAGGGGATTTCGGAACCACGCAGGAAAGGAAAACGTTTGAACTAAGAATGATTCTTCTTCTTTGACACAAAAAATAATGGCTTAAACTTGGATATAGGTTTTCTCACTCATTATTCTAAAGTTTTACGACCCCCTCTATGACTGTCACCCCCCCTCCCCTCCCCAGTCTATAACTCTGCCTGTCTTATCTCACTATCTCTACAGCTAGTTTCATTACCATGGCCTTATACATTGATTTGTATTTGTTTGTTTTTCCTCTTTCTCCTTTACTTAAGAGTTTTTTTTGTTTTTTTTCCTTCTTTTCTCTTTTTTTAACGTTTGGCTAAAATTGTTTTTATTCAGTACTGCTTGGACCTTGAACAAAGGGAGATACCCCGAAAGCTTGTCCTGAAAAAATGTTATGTTAGTGCAAATAAAAAAAGTATCACGGACAGTACTCAATTTTCTCTGGCAAATTGCACTAATACGGCTACAATTACCTCAAGCAATGAGAACAAGCAAACTGGAAGGATCAACGGGTATTTTCCACGTTAGAAAAAAATGCATTTTAAAAAATGATTTGTACAAAAAGTGGGGTGACTGGCTTAGCAAGCCAAAGGTGTTGTTTTTATTATTATTATTATTTTTTGGGTTTACAGGCAATTTAACACATTTTAGGTAGTAGTGCAAATAAGTACTTTTTGCATTTTTTATTGTTTTCTAAAATTAAATTAAAGGAACTTTACAGTCAAAATATTCAGCCCTGAGATGCATTGAGAGAGCATAGCCTACCTGCTCAGGTTATCAGGTCCATGTATAGCATGTTGCACCAGTGCACACAATTCATTTTATTGGTATTGTGTGTAACACCCTCCTGTTAGGCTGCTAAGTTTTGGTTAGGCAAATATCGTTTTTGGTTCTCCTGTAATCGGCAGAGCAGGGTTATGATTGCTTTGGGCTGCCCTGGGTTCTAAAGGCTGCAGGTTTGACTTCTTCCCCCTGTTTTCTGGAGATTTCCAGAATATAGTGGGTGTGAGAGCCAAATAGGCAGACTGAATATTTCTGGAGCCTCAGCCAATCCCTAGAGAGGTGAGTCCAGATGGGGGTTGGGAAGTGTATAAATAGTCATGGACCCCAGAGGCCAGCGTTCTTCTTTCTCTGGAGAAAAGGTTCTCAAACAGGAGGGTGGCCTGCCTTCCTGGCCATCTTGCTAAAAGTCTAGCCTGCTCATCAAGACCCCAGCCACGCTGAGAGGGTCTGCTCAGCCACAAACCCTATCAGGGACTAAAGAGGGGTGCCACTGAAGACCTGTCACCGTGAGTACTGATCCAAATCGGCATGGATCTGTGATCGCCGTGTCCAATCACAGCTGATCACAGTGTAAACAGTATTTGCTGGTTATCATCAGCCCTCTCCTCACGCTGACAGCGGATGAGGAGAGGAGAGCTAATAACTGGCAAATCCACACAGGGGAAATTTACACTGATAATCAGGGCACTAATCATCAGTGTCCTGATTATCAGTGCAGCCCCAGCAGTGCCCACAAGTGTTGCCAAACTGTGCTCATCAGTGCTGTCAATCAGTGCCCATCAGTGATGCCTGTCACGCCCATCGGTGATGCCTATCAATGCCGCCTATCAGTGCCACCTATCAGTACCATCAGTGCTGCAGATCAGCGCTCACCAGTGCTGCCTATCAGTGCCACATATCAGTGCTGCCTCATCAGTGCCTCCTCATCCATACCTATCAGTGCCACCTCATCAGTGCACATGAATGAAGGAGAAAAATTACTTATTTGGAAAATTTTATAACAGAAACTATGGAAAACTTTTTTTCTAAATTTCCAGTCTTTTTTTCATTTGATTAGCAAAAAATTAAAAACACAGTGATAATTAAATACCACCAAAAGAAAGCTCTATCTGTCTCAAAAAAATGCAAAAAAATTGTTTGGGTACAGTGTTGCATGACCACGCAATTGTAATTCAAAGTATGACAGTGCTGAAATCTGAAAATTGGCCTGGGCAGGAAGGGGGTTAAAGTGCCCTGAAGGCAAATGGTTACAGGAGAATTACAGAAAAAATGATTGGTTAAAACAACAAGTGCTTTTTTTACCTCTACTATTCCTTTATACTGGCTTTCAAATTTACAAATGCACCAATTTAGTAGTTGGATGAAAAATGTATCACTGAAAAACACTTTTTGAAAGATAAATAGTGTATTTTATATACAACTAAATAGATCAGACCAAAATGAGGGACACATGAGGAAGGAGGGGGGGCAGCAGGACTTTGTTCCAAATCAGGGACAGCCCCACAAAATCAGGGACAGTTGGGAGCTATGTGTTAAAGATTAACGTCATCCTACCTAAGTACATTTTTATTTCTAATTCCTAGTTATTGTTCCATAATGTAGATGACAAAATACACTTACTTGTCCATGGAGTCCAGCATTGTCCTTCTTCCAGCTCAAAGTTCTTCTTTTGCTTTGCTTCCGTCATCTTGGAGTAATATCCTGCACATGCACAGGTATGCCAAGTCTTTTGCCAGGTCATTATGTAAGTGTATGTATGTTCGATGGAATTATCATTAACTGTATATTTACATTATAGATTATAATTATAGAAATTCCCATATAGTCTTATGAAACAGACTGCATCTGTAAAACACATATCATAAAAGCCACCTCTCAACTAAAAGTCAACTAAAACTTCAACACATTCTGAACAAGTCTTTTGACACCACGACAGAGTGTTGACATTGGGTTGTACATGGTAAAGGGCAATTGTATGGAAACATCATGCGGTTGTGCGCGTGATAGCGGTACAATTAGTGATCATTTTGTCTTATGTATTTTATGATATTATATTTTTATGTAATTGTAAATAAACATTTATTACTTTTCTCAAAAGAACATTGTTGAAATTTAGGAATGATATTTAGGGATGGGCCGAACACCCCCCGGTTCGGTTCGCACCAGAACATGCGAACAGACAAAAAAATTGTGAGAACATTGGAACACCGTTAAAGTCTATGGGACCCAAACATGAAAAATCAAAAGTGCTCATTTTAAAGGCTTATATGTAAGTTACTGCCATGAAAAGTGTATGGGGATCCGGGTCCTGCCCTGTCATTTAAAACCACTCGCGGCTGTAATGTATTGCCAGCTCCTGGTAATATAGATAAAAATCACTGAAAAAAATTGCGTAGGGTCCCCCCCCCAGTCCATACCAGGCCCTTCGGGTCTGGTATGGATTTTAAGGGGAACCCAGCTCCAAAATAAAAAAATTGAAGTGGGGTTCCCCCTAAAATTCATACCAGACCCTTATCCGAGCATACAACCTGGCCGGCCAGGATAGGGGGGGTGCCCCCCCTGAACCATACCAGGCTACATGCCCTCAACATGGGGAGTATGGGTGCTTTGGGGCAGGGGGGGCTCTGCGCCCCCCACCCCAAAGCACTTTATCCCCGTGTTGATGTGGACTAGAGCCTCTTCCCAACAACCCTGGGCTGTGGTTGTGGGGGTTTGCGGGCGGGGGGCTTATTGGAATCTGGAAGCCTCCTTTAATAAGGGGGCCCCCAGATCCTGGCTGCCCCCCTATGTGAATTAGTATTGGGTACATTGTACCCCCTACTAATTCACCAAAAAGTGTCAAAAAAGAAAAAAACCACAGGAGACAATTAGGGACAAGCCCTTTATTAAAAAATAAAAAATAAATAAGTGTCCCCCATTGTAATCTATCGTCAATCACAGCGCGCCACGGACCCGAAAAAAAAAAAAGCTGCAACAACTCCTCCTCCATGGGAGGGCTCCCATCAACTGAACTTGGTTTGTTTTGAAAGTTTATTTATAGTGAAGGGCGGGGCCACTCGGTAACATAATTGAGTAACCCGCCCCTCTGACATCACATGACATCAGAAGGGGGCGTGGTCACCCATACAACACCGGGTGGCCCTGCCCTTCACTATAAGTAAACTGTCAAAACAAAGCGAGCGCAGACGGTGGCAGACCTCCCATGGAGGAGGAGCTGTGCACGCCGTCTGTGCACTATGCATTATGGGGCGTTCGGCGGTGTCAAAGTCGCACCAAACACCTCATAGTGTTCTAAATTCGGGGATCGGGCGAACAACGGAAGTTCGGCCCAAACTTATGCTCAGGCCGAACCGTTCGCCCATCCCTATTGATATGTACAGAAATGAGGAGACACCTTAAAATTCAATTATCTCTATACTTTTCAAGTACATTTGGAAAGTATGCCATGTGCTGCATGGCCTTTTGCCGGTGACCTGTTATGAGTTACACACCAGATAAGACTGTTGAAAAAAATAGGTAACAGTGGTAAATCACCGGCACTGCAAGATGTACAATACTTTTCACCAGTGGCGGCGGCTCATGCAGGGCGCAAGGGCGGCGCCCCCCTAATCCATGTGTCCAGCCCCCTAATCTATGGACGCATGAATTCCGATGGAGCTTTTTTTTTTTAGAAGCACATAAATAGAGCCTGAGGCTCTAATTGGCATCAGAAAGGGTGGACACGGGGCGCAGAGAACTGCGCCCAGAGCCCACCGAGTTGTGTGACATTAGAGAATCAATATTCGCTAATGTCTTCCTGTTTCTCCTCCCGGGCAATCGGGTCTCAGGACCCATTTCCTGATTGGCCATAAGGAGAAACAGGAAGACACAACTCGGTGGGCTCCAGGCGCAGTGCGGGAGTCCTAAGACCCGATTGGCCACGAGTCCTAAGTCCTGATTGGCCGAGAGGAGAAGCTACCGACAGGACTCGGGAGGAGACAGATGGGGGAAGCCGCCAAAGCCACCACCCAGATAGGGTAAGTGCAGGGCTGTTGCGGGGCCTGACGGGCAAGTGATGCGGTGATCGAGCGACGGGGGGAGCAGCGATCAATCGAGCGAGCACTGGAGGGCGGATTGGTTGGCTGGCTGGGGGGGGCGTAAACCACCCCCCCCAAAAAAAAAATTGGGCACCAGCCTCCACTGCTTTTCACCTTTTTTTTGTGAAAGTCATGTTACAGTATACCCATGTCCAAACCAGGACACCACAAGGAAACAGGGGTCAAAAAGAACCACTACTGGAGCCACTGGGACATATTCACCCATCCAAATCCAACAAAAGGCAAAATCAGTAATTAGATAAAATAGATATGAATTTATTGATTGAAAATACAAAAGTCAAAAATTGTATAATTGATTGAAAACAGACATTACCCCCATCACCAACATGACAACGTTGTCAATTAAAACCACTGTCTAGACATGTGTCATGCATGCAAACACTCTTAACAAGCAATGCTTAAGCCTGGGCAAAGTGAGGGAGTAGTCACCCAACTGCCTCACCAGTACAAAGGACCATGTGAATTGGTATGAATTTGAACTACACCTGGTGATCCACCTAGGTGCAGACTACCTCACTGAGACCAAATAGGCATAAGTACCAATGGAGATCACCATCAAAGTAGATCACCAGGAGCAAGTAGATATAAACAGGGGGAAGAATTGAATCATATTGACGGAATATATGGAAATTGTAAAATTGGTGACCAAACCATAGGGGACCCCCTAGGATAGAAGGTGAAAATTAGTCCAAGTCATAGCCAGCATATGGCAATAAACACTCCAACCTTCAGTGATCACAAATAATGCAGTATGTTGAAGCAAAATCCGCCTAAACCATGTTGTTCATAAATTATGTGTGTGGTCATCAAAAAGTGCATAAAAAGCACTGCAATTCGTAGATGATAATGAAACACTAATAAAGAGCAACAGAATAGTTACGTGTCTTCTCCCACTTAAGCACCAAAGATGGAATCCTCCACATGTCTCCACTGTGAGCTGAGCATGCAGATGTCTCCCATGGCCGACCGCATGGTCAAGACCGTACACCTTCCCCTTCCTGATCAAGCAAGTGCAGCATTCGACCAACACGTTCGACCAAATGGCCACAGACGTTCGACCTCCATGTCCGACCGGGCGTTCACGGACTCAGAACCTCCACGTCCGACGGGATGGTCACGGACGCTAAACCTCCATGTTCGACCGGTTAGTCACGAACATACATGCTCTGTGCCTGCACTGCTGGACACGTGTGCCACGAGGGATAGCACAGCGTTCGGTCCTCCTGGGCTATGAACCCAGATGAGGGCTTGAGTGCTCCGTGCGGCCGTACTCCCTTCCTGCAGCAAACAGAGTCAATGGGCTAGGCACAGTGCATCAAAAGTCACTTGGGAGGATGAGGCATGGTCGAAGGGGACGAGGAGGGAATGGGAGACTAATAGACACACGTCCACCCAGTCCCTATCGTGGACGCGTTTCACTGGGAGACCCCAGTTTCATCAGCACAAGGGTGCCCCCCAGAGAAATCCTGTATAAATATACCTGCAACAAAATAGTCAATTTAGACTTAAACGGGTCAAGGTGAAGTCATACAACCTCCATATTAACATAGTGAGACAAGCTAAAATCATACCAAAATTGTGTAAGTGTTCTCCACATCTTTAAAAAAGGGAATTAATCACTGAAAGTATTTCACATTTTAAATATTGATACAGAGAGGCAATCACTATATCCCAGAAAGTCCAAAGTACACGCCCTACTTCTCATTAGGCCGGTGGATTAACAAGGGGATGTGGGGAAAAAACAAAAAAAAAAAACACCCCACAAATCTTTCCCTATTATAAAAACACCTGCAAATTCATTTCTTTATTGAGTCCTTTGGGGGCCAAAACATCAAGTTTATAAATCCAGTATACACATCTCTGTATAATATAATATGACTTTCTTTCACAATAAAGAAGGTAAAACTTACTGTGCATATAGGAGTGCTGCAAACCAGCTGTTTCTGATTTCAACACAACTACAGCATTTACTGGACAACATTAAGAGTTCCCTGACAAGTCACTCACTTGTTCCCTGAAACCATCCCTGAAGTATTGTGTTCTAGAGGAATAAGACAGATTCTAATGTTTTCTATTACATTTTGGAAATCAAACAGTTATTGATTGGTTGATATGTTATGGAAATTTGTGCACATACGTGACTTTGAGCTGAAAGGTAAAGTGTAAACTGGTCATGTGTAATCTAAACTTAAACATGTTGCACTCCCCAGGAAATGCGCAGTCAACAATAACAGCACTTACAAAACAATAAAAACACTAAACAGTGTAATGTAGTGACAATAATCAAAAGAAAAATGACATGTGAGAACTTCAAGCAACATAGTGAAAAAAATCACACACTATTTGAAGCCCCCGGGCCTCAAGAGACCATAATTCAACTTGACAATATGTCTTGTTGGTGGTCAAACAAACCACTGCAAAAGCCTGGAAGCAACAATGTGTATCCTTCATGGAAGTTCATCGCCATATAGATAGCTTCTTTATCAATGAAAGTAGTATTCTCCTAGATAGGCATAAGAAGTACTCAAAAACCTGGACCCCATGGATACAATATGCCCACCCTTCCATGTCTTCAGCAAACTATACACTGCTAGACACTGAAGTCCTGCGTTCCTGGTCCGGGTGGCCCCGACATTCTCTCCCTATCCCCCTCTTCCTTTTTGCATTCTGTCCTATGCTTTTCACTTCTCTTTTTTCCCTCGCCCTCCCACCATGGGAGGACTCGGAGCCTATACTTCATGACTTTCCTTCATACAGCAGACCTGACTTATCTATTCTAGCCAGGAGTGTTTCCCAACTCACAGTTGATGTATGATTTATTGGTACACTCTGTAACTTCTTCATAGGTTGGTTACTTTGCATATTTGTACGGGTTATGCTATGTATCCTTTAAAACCTCAATAAAAATCTTTAAAAAGTGAAAAAAGTCCATCTCCAATAAGTGTTCTGTGTAGACAGTATTCACGCATGCCTACTTCAGTGATCCACCACTACAAATCCTAGCCTTTTAACAGAAACCCAAGACATCCAAATAATGAGGTCATAAGAGCATATGAATCATCTTGTCAGCCCAGTTAATGAATCACCACATTGTAATCAATAATCACCTCCTGAAGAATGTCACATATAGGCCATAAAGTAGGAAGAGGACTGAGCACATAGCTTAATCTAAAGAAAAAAAAAGGGAATTTGTTAATAAAATGTTAATGAGTACACACAAAAGAAAAATGGTAGCAGCATATAAAAGACATCTCTGCTTGATGGCAGGCGTGACGACGTCAGCCAGCTAATCTTCTCCCAACATGTTTCATCATAAGGGGACGTCGTCAGGGGCTGATGCACTGGTTTAGGTTTTAGTAATTTTCGGCTCTGTTTAGCAGTATTTGTGTATATTGCACTTTGTTAAGCTGTATCTCTAAAATGTTCAACAATAGTGTCATTAAATTTGAAAGAAGAAAAATAAATCTAACATTCTATTTTAATTAATCGCTTAATGAACAATACATTTTTGAAAGACAGTATAGAAATATAATTTCAATATTTTACTCATACGTCAGTAAAGATGCTGGAAGAAAAGCACATGGGAATCATTTTAATGAAATAATTTTAATCACAAAGTGTCAGCATTGAACACGTTAAGCAAATAATTATTTTTTCGTTCTATTATTTAATGAAACCCTTTTCATTCAGTGGATTATGTTAAATATTGCATCCTCCCACGTGCTTGTCAGCATGTCCTTATGTTTTGATTTGTGGTATAAGCATACTAGTGTGGTTTGCAAATCAGTATTTCAGATCTTTCAAAAGAAATAACATTCTTTTCATCAGCGGTTTCAAGTTTTAGATTATGAGCTGTTCTATTTTTAGGAATGTCACAAAACAGATAAAAGTGCACTGTATTCTGCTATTTGCAGGCTAGCTGTTACTATGGCAGCTGCTCGGGGTCAGCATACTAAACTGTAGGTGTTTGTAGGAATGTTCTGATTGGTATGTAGTTGGAAAAAAAATCATATTTTCTGCTTTGTTATATGAGTGTATTAACAGCTTAACTAGACATGCCAGGAATTGAATGTAATTGCTGTTGAATCCTAAATTAGTAACAAGGTTCTGTTACTATTAGATATCATTGTCTTTAAAGCCAATGTTTGCCACAAACAAATAGAACCGTGATGTGTTCGGAACACGTGTACAAGGCAGAACATAGTGCTGGAGAAAGCAAAAGGAGTAGGGAAGGAGTCCCACCTTTTGTCTTGTATGGATATTTCTGTGTCATGAGAAAAGTATGGGTCTATATTCCCATCACACACGTTCCTGGGGAAAGATCTAGGATACTGGATGCTGTAGCTAACCACCAGCTGGAGACTAGATCATGAACACCACAAATAATATATTTGCCAGCACACCTCAGATCTTCAGTCCAAGCGATTTCTATTTCAGCACGATCACATCACAAGCAAGAAAGTGCAACGTTTCAAAGTCACGCAGGACCCCTTTGTCAGGCATGTGATCACATGCCTGACGACGGGCCCTGCATGACTCTGAAAGGTTTCACTTTCTTGCTTGCGATGTGATCATGCTGAAATGAAAACAGTTTGGACTGAAGATATGAGGCGTGCTGGCAAATATATTCCTAATGAGAAAAGTATGTGAATCGTCATTACTAGCCTTTCCTTTGAGAATGTTAGGTAGGCCATCCACCAATAGAATTTTTTCAAAAACGTTTGTTTTCAAAATGTCTGTTCGATTTTCTTATTTCCCTGTAAAGTTTTATTGAGTTCTCCATGTGTTACTGTGTTATTAAAATAATCATTCTTGGGAACAACATCTCCAGACTCTCCTCCAAGGGACAGCGTTATATATATCTTGTGATAGCAAGTTCGTGAACCACCCTGTGGCCCAAGTTGTGACTATGGGGGGAACCACAAATGAAGGACAAAGAGCAAAAAAGGTAGCAGATGTCCAGTAGAAAAAAGAAGAGGGAAGGGGAGAAGAACGGGAGAAAGGGGATGGAGAGAGCTTTTTGGTTATGTATATTCATGGAGAGGGTGAGAAGGGGTATAGAGGGGATGGAAAGGTGGAAGGGTAGAGGGTAGGTGTAAATACAGGCAGGGTCTAATCAGCAGTCCACTGTCCCTAAATGTTAATGTTAACTGCTTGCTACTTTCTATTGGGACATCCAGATGCCCAAAATCTATTTTCCTATCTTCATTTGACAAGCTATGCATGAAGGCAGGTGCAACCTACTTTCTTCACTGCAGGTGGCGCTCTTCTGTAGCGGCACTGCACTGTAACTTTTTATTTGACATCGTGGTCTATTGTTTGTCAGTCCGTGGTCCCATTGTTTTGTGCCCCCCCCCCCTTTTGTATGGCAACGATCTGAGTACCTCACTAGTTGAGGGCTCCCCTCGATTGTATTTTTAGATATTATTTTCAATAAATTACTAAATTTTCCCATTTTCCTGACCTGTCTTAAATATAGACGTACGTATAGCCACTTTTTGCCCTCTCTTGGGACTGCTTTGTTTTGGGGACAGAACTAGCAGCAGAGAAAGGTTCCTGACAATGAGGGAAAGTTTAAGGCTTGCAACTTTTTTAGAAACGTGCCTGTTTGTGTTAGTTCGGCTGCACTCTGCTCTCTACATGCTGTTGGAATTCTGAGTGTTCCCAATAGGGCTGCCTTCCCACCAGGTTATTTGTGAACTGTCTATACAATATTTCAATACAAATTCTTTCACTGCACTGGGACTGAGTGTGTTATTCCTGCTGCACTGCACTTCACCGCACCTACATGCAGAGTTCAAATAGTAATGTGTCTAAGCTGGTGTTGGGGGCCTGCATATTCAGAGGTTTCCAATAGGACCAACATGCCCACATTGGGTTATATTTAGTTAACCTATCATGGGCTATGTGCATGAGTTCTTCCCTTCCATCTACTCTATCCAACCATATAAACCATTCATTCACAGTGGGAGCCAGGGTTTTTTGCTAGTGGACCGCAATGCACATGGTCATTTCATTAACCTTGTTTGATTTTCTACTGGTTAGTGAGGTCAAATTGATGTTAATTTTTTACCATAATTATTTGAAAATTTGAAGGAGCAAGGTATATTTTTTCTATGTATTAACAAGATTCTAACTGTGAATGTAGTTTTTGCTTGTAATGAAACCCTTTATGAAATCCGGGATTCCATTCAAATATCAGGTTTAAGGACTTTTGAATGAAATTAGTTGACTCACGGATGACAAAAAAGAGTGTCCTGATCAGAGATTTTTCTGAGAACATTCAAAATAAAATCTAACAGTGTATGGCCAGATTTATATTCCTGGCTGTCATGCTGATACTTTGGCTTTGATGCTTTCTAAGCCTGTAAAATGAAGAAAAAAAAATTGTAGAGAAAACGTTATTAAATATACCTACCTTACACCAAGCTTCTGCCTATGACACCTAGTCAGGGACAATGTTGTTCTTCTTATGGCGAGATTCCAGGTAATGATGAGTAGGGATGGGCCGAACAGACACCTGTTCGGTTCGCACCAGAACGTCCGAACACCGCGAAAGTTAGGACCCGAATAACGAGCCCCATTAATGTCAATGGGACCCGAAGGCTTATAT
Source organism: Glandirana rugosa (assembly GCA_018402905.1). Lineage (NCBI taxonomy): Eukaryota > Metazoa > Chordata > Amphibia > Anura > Ranidae > Glandirana > Glandirana rugosa. Next base: position 176,077 of record BLSH010179556.1, read on the forward strand.
GCAAGTAATTGTGCATACAATGGTTATAGGGGTCTGGGTCCTGCCCGGGGGGACGCATACAGATTGACGCATGTCTTCCTCTACTTCAAAGCCTGCAAAAGTGCCAGAATCCTCCTCCTCATCCTCCTCCCCTCTCTCCTCCTGTGTGTTCTGTGACATAGGAATGATGGTGTCTGTATAAAGTGGGCCTTGAGAGGAAAGGAAGTCCTCCTCTTCCCCCTGCTTCTCTGCCTTCAGTGCCCTGTCCATAATGCCATTGTGTCACTGATACACACACTGTCACGGCTCACCATCCTTGTAGCCTCCTGAAATGGTGACAGTACAGTGCATGCATCCTTAATGATCAGCCATTGGCACGGGGAAAAAAAGCAGACGCAGCCTGAGCCTGTCATCGTGCCATACTCGCACAAGTACTTGTTGACAGCCCTCTGCTGCATGTATAGCCGCTGCAGCATTACTAAAGTCGAGTTACGCCTGGTGGGCATGTCACAAATCAGGCGGTTTACGGGCAGGTGGAATTCCCGCTGAATTTCAGCCAACCGAACACTGGCTGCGTATGACCGCCTGAAATGGCTACAGGCTCTTCTGGCCAGCTTTAGCACATCTTGCAACCCTGGGTACGTATTTAGAAAATGCTGCTCCACCAAATTGAAGACATGTGCCAGGCATGGCACATGTGTCAACTTTCCCTGTCTAAGGGTGGACAGGAGGTTTGAGCCATTATTGCACACCACTATTCCTGGCTCCAGCTGGTGTGGTGTGAACCACCTCTGGGCCTGTCCCTGCACAGCTGCAAGAATCTCTGGACTGGTGTGGTTCCTGTCCCCTAGACACACCAGCTGAAGCACTGCATGGCATCTTTAAGCCTGACTCATGGAATAGCCCTTTGAACGCTTAGGGGGTATCTGATGTTCATTGGACAATTCTGCAGAGGAGGGCATGGAGGTGGCAGAGGAGGAGGGGGTAGAGCTCACAGGTCTGGCATCATCACCACCAGCTGTATGGAGACCAAGCCCTGTCCTGCATCCTTTCGTGTTGCAAGCAGCGTTACCCAGTGTGCTGTGAACTAAATATATTGTCCCTGCCCATACTTGCTGGACCACGTGTCAGCAGTAAGGTGGATTTTACGGCTGACTGCCTTGCCCAACAATGCCAGAACATTACCTTCCACATGATGGTAGAGAGATGGAAGGGCCTTAAGTGAAAAGTAGTAGCGACTGGGAATCTGCCATTGTGGTACAGCACATTGTGCGAATTCACAGAAGGGGGCAGAATCCACCAGGCTGAAAGGCAGAAGTTGGAGAGCCAACAGCTTTGACAAGCTTGCATTTAGACGCTGGGCATGTGGGTGGCAGGGATTGTATTTTTTTTCTGCTGCAGCAGATGGGGAAGAGAAATTTGCCGGCTACAGTCTACAGCTGGTGGTGTGCTGCTGGCAGATGTGCTGCTAGGACCTGGGACACCCTGTGCTATACCATCATCCCTGTCAGTGGAGGCTGCTGAGAGGTAATGACTCGGTATGACAGGGGCAGACTGAAGTGGGTAAGGAGGACGAGGGACAGATTTGTGCCCCTTGTGCCTTGTTAAGCATGTGGTACCCAAATGGCTGGTGATTTTGCCATGTTTGATGTACCTGAGACACAGTTTGCAGATAGCAACAGTGCGATCTGCTGCAGATGTGCTGAAAAAGGCCCAGACAGCTGAGCTTTGGGGAGTGGGCCGGGAGAGAACAGCTGCAGAATGTTATGGAATAGGGTGTCTGCTCTCCAGTCTTTCTTGATGTCAGCCTCCTTGGGGTTGTGCCTCCTCACCTTCAGTTTCCTTTTCTGCTCTATCTGGCACCCAAGTCGCATCAGTGACCTCATAATTATCATCATCTCCATCTCCTCCATCATCATTACCACTGGAGACAACTTGGCAATACGTTGCAGCTGGGGGAACATGAATGCTAATGAATGCTCCCCTCTCTCTAGGCTCCTGTTCCTGAAATCCTCAACCTCAGAACCAACATCTGAATAATTTAATTTGAGTACTCACACTACACAGACACACTCCACGGATACACTATAATATACTGCAATATAATGCGCCAAACATACAGTGACACACAAAACTATATGGCGTTAAATTTGCAGTAACGCACAAAACTATATGCCGTTAACCACTTGCCGACCGCCGATCGGAGATTGACGGCGGCAAAGTGGCTCTGTAACGCAAACCGCCGTAATATTACGGCGGCTGCATTACAGACATACTGTGAGCGCGCGCGCGCCGCCGGAGGCGCGCGC
>BLSH010179556.1:178712-188728 GCA_018402905.1 Glandirana rugosa
CTTGTAAATTAAGACACACACAATGACGGTCAAATTGCGGTATATCAAGACACGCAATGACGGTCAAATTGCGGTATATCGAGACACACGCAATGATGGTCAAATTGCGGTAAATGAAAACACACGCAATGACGGTTAAATTGCGGTATAGCAAAAAAACGCAATGACGGTCAAATTGTGGTATATAAAGACACACGTGATGACGGTCAAATTGGTGAATTCCTGGCCTTCCTAAAGGTCGAAATCCTGGCCTCGGGAAAAACGCTAAGCCGCGACGCAGCGAAATTGACTGTTAACGCGCCAGCACGCTGCAACATGGGTTTGCTTTAAACGCAGGAAAAAAAGGGTGTTTATCTCGAAAGAAAACCACCATAAACTAGTGGAGACGCAGTAAAGAACGTCGCACGACCGCGCAATTGTCAGTTAAAGCGACGCAGCGCCGAATCGCAAAAAGGGCTCCGGTCCTAAAGCTGGAAATCCTTCCGGTCCTTAAGTGGTTAAACTGGCAGTAGTGCACACAGAAATATATGGTGTTAAACTGGCAGTAACGCAAAAAAACGATATGGCGTTAAATTGGCAGTAACGCACACAAAAGTAAATGGCGTTAAACTGGTAGTAACGCACACAGAGCTATATGGCGTTAAACTGGCAGTAACGCACAGAACTATATGGCGTTAAACTGGCAGTAACACACACAGAATTAAATGTTCGCCGAACGACCGAACAGCAAAAGTTTGGCCCGAACTTATGCTCGGGCTGAACCATTCCCCATCCCTAATAATGAGTAGTATCCCAAATCGTGTGGAGAGATGCTTCTCTTCTGCTCTTTTTCCTACAGGTTTTTTTATTTTTAACTTTAAAGCAGCGGTTTATGATTGGGAAAGGACTTAATATCTTAAAGTGTATCTATGTTCAAAATGTTAAATCATACATTCATTTCCACATTGTATTAAAATTATTTCTACTACTACTCCTAATAATCTGAACTTATGTTGTGAAGATTCCCACACATCTACTTCCTTGAATACTGTGGCATGTATTCACTATGCCCTGTGAGTAGACTCTGCTGCATCACACATTTCACAGAATCTGCCTTCTCAACTACAGAGGTGCTGAGAGGAGGAGTTTCTGGAGGTGGGATCAGTATAGGAATCACTGTATGCAGGTAGCAATGTACCATGGGATATGCAGTCCTTCAAAATTGACAGTAAACAGCAGAAGAGAAGCTACAAAGCATACAGGGAATCCAGGAAGTTGTGGAAAGAGATGGCCAGCAGACAGGCAGAACTCACAGTATGAAAGTTGACTTTTCAAGAAAGCTTATAATGGATTGTCAAATGTAATTATTGCTTTGTATTGCTATTACAATGCTGATGCTATAAAATGAAAGTGTATGCTGTGACCACAGATCTCCTTTAAGTGCATTTTGCACCTTACTGTAAGGTCCACTTTAAATTGAAACCGTATGTCTCATTCCTTGTACTCATAAAATATGCTTTAATTATTTTACCGCAAGCAAGAGTCTCACAGATGCATACAGTTGTGCTCATAAGTTTACATACCCTGGCAGAATTTATGATTTCTTGGCCATTTTTCAGAGAATATGAATGATAACACACAAACTTTTATTTCACTCATGGTTAGTGTTTGGCTGAAGCCATGTATTATCACTCAACTGTATTTACCCTTTTTAAATCATAATGAAAACAGAAACTACCCAAATTAACCTGATTAAAAGTTTACATACCCCAGTTCTTAATAACGTGTATTGCCCCCTTTAACATCAATGACAGCTTGAAGTCTTTTATGGTGTTTGTGGATGAGGCTCTTTATCTTCTCAGATGGTAAAGCTGCCCATTCCCCTTGGCAAAAAGCCTCCAGTTCCTGGAAATTCTTGGGCTGTCTTGCATGAAGTACACATTTGAGATCTCCCCAAAGTGGCTCAATGATATTGAGGTCAGGAGACTGAGATAGCCATTCCAGAACCTTCACTTTATTCTGCTTTGGCCAATGACATGTCAACTTGGTCTTGTGTTTTGAATCATTGTCATGTTGGAATGTCCAAGTACGTCCCATGTGCAGCTTCCTGGCTGATGAATGCAAATATTTCTCCGGTATTTTTTGATAACATACTGCATTCATCTTGCCATCAATTTCCTGTGCCTTTGTAGCTCACACATCCCCAAAACATCAGCGATCCACCTCCGTGTTTCACAGTAGGAATGGTATACCTTTCATCATAGGCCTTGTTGACTCCTCTCCAAATGTAGCGTTTATGGTTGTGGCCAAAAAGCTCAATTTGGTCTCATCACTCCAAATGACTTTGTGCCAGAAAGTTTGAGGCTTGTCTCTGTGCTGTTTGGCGTATTGTAAGCGGGATACTTTGTAAACATTTGCGTAGCAATGGCTTTCTTCTGGCGACTCGACCATGCAGCCCATCTTTCTTCAAGTGCATCTTGAAACAGCCACACCACATGTTTTCAGAGAATCCTGTATTTCACCTGAAGCCATTTGTGGGTTTTTTCTTTGCATCCCGAATAATTTTCCTGGCAGTTGTGGCTGAAATTTTAGTTGGTCTACCTGACCGTGGTTTGGGTTCAACAGAACCCCTCATTTTCCACTTCTTGATTAGAGTTTGGACACTGCTGATTGGCATTTTCAATTCCTGTTTTATACAGTTCAACTACCTTTTCCCACAGATCCTTTGACAATTCTTTTGCTTTACCCATGACTCAGAATCCAGAAACGTCAGTGCAGCACTGGATGAAAGATGCAAGGGTCTGTCAGGAGTCCAGAAACTCATTGACCTTTTATACACACACACTAATTACAAGCAAAGAGATCACAGGTGAGGATGGTTACCTTTAATAGCCATTCAAACCCATTTGTGTCAACTTATGTGCATGTAATCAGGCCAAAATCACCAGGGTGTGTAAACTTTTGGTCAGGGTTATTTGGGTAGTTTCTGTTGTCATTATGATTTAAAAAGAGTAAACACAGTTAGTTGATAATAAATGGCTTCAGCCAAACACTAACCATGAGTGAAAGAAAGGTTTTTGTGTTATCATTCATATTCTCTGAAAAATGGCCAAGAAATCATAAATTCTGCCAGGGTATGTAAAATTATGAGCACAACTGTATACACATCAGTACAATGATCATAAAAATTAAACTCATGCTTTATATTTTTCTGCACACAGAATATAGACACCTTTTTAGAGCCTGCCTTAAAGAAGAACTTAAAAAAAAATAGTAAATGTGTAATATAGGATATAGAATGCAGAGGTCAGGGGTATGTAATTAGTAGACTGCAGGGGTCATATATATATGCAATGTACAACATAACATAAAGAAAGGAATTCAATGTAAAACATAGCATATATAAAGCATGGATCACCAGTATGTGATCTGAAACATAGCATATGTTGTACAGGGGTCAGGAATATGCAATGTAAAACATAACATATATAGTGCAGGCTTCAGGAGTAAGTAATGTACACACTAGTGCAGGGATCTCAAACTGGCGGCCCTCCAGCTATTGTGAAACTTCAAGTCCCATCATGCATCTGCCTGTGGGAGTCATGCTTGTAACTGTCAGCCTTGCAATGCCTCATGGGACTTGTAGTTTCGCAACAGCTGGAGGGCCGCCAGTTTGAGAATCCTGCACTAGTGTATATAGTGCAGTGGTCAGGAGTATGTAACAAACATTGTGCAGGGGTTATGTAATGTATAACATTGTATATAAAGTGCAGGGGTCAGAAGTACAGTATGTGCAGAGTGCAGGGGTCAAGAGTGAAATATAAAGTGTGCAGGGGTCAAAGGTTTTTAAAGAGAAGTTCGGAAATGCAGAAAAGTAAAAAAAAATCACGCTCACCTAGATGGCTGCAGCACTGATCCCAGCTGCAGCTGCCCCCTGTCAGCTGTACCTGAGAACTGAGTGATCAAACACTGCTGATCGCAGTTCTCTCCCTCCACTCTGAGCAGGGAGCCATGACTGCCAGCCGCTCCAGAGCTCACTGGAGAGCTGGGCTGTGGAGGGGCTGGCTCGGGCTCTCAGTGGCATGCTGAGAGACTAAGCCAGGTGCCGGTCCAGGCATCTGAGTGGATCCTGACTGTAAAGTCAGAATCTTTCCCAAGCCTGGACCAGCTGAGTGATGTCAGCCGACAGTGGGCTCTAGCCCGCTGTCGGCCTAGCACAGGTCACAAGAGTGCAGAGCGAACTGCACTCCTGTGATCCATAGGAGGAGTATAGCGAAAAGAGCTTTGGCTGTACTTTACCTTTAAGAAGTGCAGAAGCCAGGTGGATAAGCTATATAATGTAAAATAAGCTATACAGTATGTAAGCAGAAGTCAGAAACTGTATGTACATCATGTGTATATATGGAAGGGGTCAGGAGTTCGTAAAGTTAAGCATGCCAAGGTTGAAATGATGTAATGTACAGCTAAGTGCACACAGTGAAACGGTCTTAAGTAGATAATGTACAGTCAAGCATACAGAGTGCAAGGGTCTGATTATGTAATGTATAGCCAATTGTACAGAGGACAGTGGTCAGGTGTATATATTGAAAAGCCCAGTGTACAGAGGACAGTGGTCAGGTGTATGTATTGAAAAGCCCAGTGTACAGAGGACAGTGGTCAGGTGTATGTATTGTACAGCCCAGTGTACAGAGGACAGTGGTCAGGTGTATGTATTGAAAAGCCCAGTGTACAGAGGACAGTGGTCAGGTGTATATATTGAAAAGCCCAGTGTACAGAGGACAGTGGTCAGGTGTATATATTGAAAAGCCCAGTGTACAGAGGACAGTGGTCAGGTGTATGTATTGAAAAGCCCAGTGTACAGAGGACAGTGGTCAGGTGTATGTATTGTACAGCCCAGTGTACAGAGTGCAGGGGTCAGGAACATATAGAATGTAGCTCAGCACTCAGCAGTATGTACTATACAGCCCTGCACTTAAAAGGATGTGGCCATAAGTATGTCATGCACAGCACAGGGTACATTGGTCAGGATTCTGTAACATATTGCACAGTATACAATGTATAATGGTCTGGAGTGTGTAACATACACTGCAAAAGTCCTCCATTCCCACCCTAGAAAAATCCCTCCAGCAACCCCAGCAAAATGTCCTCTCCATATGGGGTGAAGGAGGGGCAAAACTGGGAGCCAGTCAGTTAGCTGCAGTGCTAACAAAGCGCATACTGACAGGGGGACAGGGCAGTGTGACAAATGACTTAAATAGTGTGCTGATTTATCCTGTGTGTACAAATACATGGTGGGGGCAGGGACAAGACCCATTTGTAACATGTAATTGCAACAAAGAAAAGTTAGGTCAGAGAAGTTTCATTGACAGGAAGTGCCATTCACTCACAATGTTGGGCTTTCACCGCTTTACACAGGCAGCCCTGGGGAATATATTATGGAGGTTGCAAGGTAGAAATTAGCTAAATAGAGATGCATAAAGCATTATTTAACATTATTCTATAAAGCCATTTTCATCACAGGAATGCTTTAACAAATGCGGCACAGCGGGGATATAGGGTTTTGCTGCAACAATGAAGATTTAATTTTACATTCTGTACTGAGGTTAAAATGAACACCAGAGAAAGTTAAATACAGCATGTCTTATTTTCTAAGTTCAACTACCATTATTGCCTCCCTTGGGGAGAACCAATGCATTTCTCAGAGTCTTCTGTAAAGCACCAGTCTATTGCTGCCCTTAGCTTGCTAAACCTTAGTCACAACACACAACAAAGCTCCCTGTGCAATGTAAAATGAGTCAGAGCTGCTGTTAGAAATCACAGGGCCCCATACAGCCTACCTGACTGGGCCCCCCCGGCCAAAAGTGACTGAGAACATAAACTTATCAGTCCTTTTTTATACAGCCTCACCTGCACAGATGAATGAATTGGAAGCACTCACAAACGGAAACATAGTAAACGCAGTTCACTATGCTTCAGTTATGAATGGACATAGGAGTGACTGGTATCAATTGCTCACTGTGTTCATTTGGGAAAGGAATAGGCCAGTAGATTACATACCCCTGTGTGCCTACAACAGCTGCCTGCAGGAGAGGATGACAGCTGGCAGCGCTGAAGAGAAAAGGGGCACAGAGTGGGGCCCAGACAGCAGATGGAAGGGGCACATGTGCTAGAACCAATCCCCTTGCAGTGCAGCCGGAGCGAGAGTAGGAGAAACTTGCAGCGCTGCAATGAGAGACAAAAGAGGATCAGTGTCTGCAATAGGATGATGTAATATGTACAGCCGGCCCTCCGAGTGGGCATCCAAAAAGCCCCGGGTCTGGTATTTGTCATTTAAAATTGGGGTTGGCTAGGAACTCGGGGCAATATGGGGCCGGACTACCCCGCGCAGCTGTGTGACAGAGGAAGCCCTGCCTCCAGTGGACCGGCTCCTATGATGAACGTCACAATGGTCCAATGCTGGGACCAGGAGGCAGGACTTAGTGGACACTGCGGCCGCGCCGAGAAGTGGAAGATCCCCGCTCTGTGTAAACCGGCGGGTGGCGGTTCCCCTTCATCCATGGCATGCACTGGCAAAGCTCTGCTGATGATGGGCACTAGCTAGACTGCACTGATGGACACTGGCGAGACTGCGCTGATGGGCACTGGTGAGACTGCACTCATGGGCACTGGCAAGGCTGCGCTGATGGGCACAGGTAAGGCTGAGCTGATGGGCACTGATCAGGCTGCACGGATGGGCAATGATCAGGCTGCATTGATGGGCATTGGTGAGGCTGAGCTGATAGGTACTGGTGAGGTTGCACTGATGGGCACAGGTACATCAAATATACCTTCGGACTGAAGCCCCTGGTCTATTCTCCACCTAGCAACACCCCTGGCTGGCTGTACTGCCTTATCAGTGGCCCTGTATAGGGTGCATACCTAACTCTGACAGGGAAGGAGCTGGGGATGCATTCGGTTTGGAGAAGGATGAATAGAAATAGTATTAGATGAGAAGAAGGGGAGGTGTTTGCAGCCCTGTCCTAGGGTAACATTGCTGCGCCTCTATAGGTACAGTCCTGTAAGGCAGGCCATAGACAAATTTTCCCGTGGTTGCAGGAAAGATGATGTATACCATTGTCTTCTCCTGGCGGGGACGGGTGGGGATATCGCTTGTGGCTATAGCAGCTGCTTGCAATAATCGGAAGCGAATTTGGCAGGCTGGTTGTTCCCAAGTTGATTGATCGATCAACTTGGTGCATTCAGTCTGCCCATTAATGGTTCGAATTGTGTATGGCTGGCCTAAATAAGCTTGGTCACCATATGACAGAAAGTATATTACTGGTAGGATCATAAAAAAGGCCTGAAAAAAACTAAAGCAGAAACTACATTTAAGAACCAGTAAGCTAAATTCTATAAAATGTTTGTTCTTGAGATTACATATACTTTAATGATACAAAATACCTACAGAATTGGGCCAAAAGTGAATCAGTACAATGTACAGTATCTCACAAAAGTTAGTACACCCCTCACATTTTTGTAAATATTTTATTATATTTTTTCATGTGACAACACTGAAGAAATGACACTTTGCTACAATGTAAAGTAGTGAGTGTACAGCTTGTATAACAGTGTAAATTTGCTCTCCCCTCAAAATAACTCAACGCACAGCCATTAATGTCTAAACCGCTGGCAACAAAAGTGAGTACACCCCTAAGTGAAAATGTCCAAATTGGGCCCAATTAGACATTTTCCCTCTCTGGTGTCACGTGACCCTTTAGTGTTACAAGGTCTCAGGTGTGAATGGGGAGCAGGTGTGTTGAATTTGGTGTTATCGCTCTCAGTCTCTCATACTGGTCACTGAAAGTTCAACATGGCACCTCTCCTGGCACCAGAACTCTCAGAGGATCTGAAAAAAAGAATTGTTGCTCTACATAAAGATGGCCTAGGCTATAAGAAGATTGCCAAGACCCTGAAACTGAGCTGCAGCACAGTGGCCAAGACCATACAGCGGTCTAACAGGACAGGTTCCACTCAGAACAGGCCTTACCATTGTCGACCAAGGGAGTTGAGTGCAAGTGCTCAGCATCATATCCAGAGGTTTTCCTTTTGGGAAATAGATGTACGAGTGCTGCCAGCATTGCTGCAGGGGTTGAAGGGGTGGGGGGTCAGCCTGTCAGTGCTCAGACCATATACCACACACTGCAAATTGGTCTGGGCAGCTGTCATCCCAGAAGGAAGCCTCTTCTAAAGATGGTGAACAAGAAATCCCACAAACAGTTTGCTGATGGCAAGCAGCCTAAGGAAATGATTACTGGAACTATGTCCTGTGGTCTGATGAGACAAATATAAACTTATTTGGTGTCAAGCGTGTGTGGCAGCAACCAGGTGAGGAGTACAAAGACAAGTGTGTCTTGCCTACAGTCAAGCATGGTGGTGGGAGCGTCATGGACCGGGGCTGCAAGAGTGCTGCCAGCACTGGGGAGCTACAGTTCATTGAAGGAACCCTGAATGACAACACGATGCTGCAACATACTGAAGCAGAGCATGATCCCCTCCCTTCAGAGACTGGGCCGCAGGGCAGTATTCCAACATGATAATGACCCCAAACACACCTCCAAGACGACCACTGCCTTGCTAAAGAAGTTGAGGGTAAAAGTGATGGACTGGCCAAGCACGTCTCCAGACCTAAACCCTATTGAGCATCTGTGGGGCATCCTCAAACAGAAGGTGGAGGAGCGCAAGATCTCTAACATTCACCAGCTCTGTGATGTCGTCATGGAGGAGTGGAAGAGGACTCCAGTGGCAACCTATGAAGCTCTGGTGAACTCCATGTCCAAGAGGGTTAAGGCAGTGCTGGAAAATAATGGTGGCCACACAAAATATTGACACTTTGTGCCCAATTTGGACATTTTCACTTAGGGGTGTACTCACTTTTGTTGTCAGTGGTTTAGGCATTAATGGCTGTGTGTTGAGTTATTTTGTGGGGGCAGCAAATTTACACTGTTATACAAGCTGTACACTCACTACTTTACATTGTAGCAAAGTATAATTTCTTCAGTGTTGTCACATGAAAATATATAATACAATATTTACAAAAATGTGAGGGGTGTACTCACTTTTGCGAGATACTGTAGATAGAAAAGATAAATATGGTCTGAGGCATACAAAAAGACATGCCTCCATCCCTAAATATACATTCGAAAACATTGCAATGGTCATGGGACTTTAACCACTTCCATACAGGACACTTACACCCCCTTCCTTACCAGACCAATTTTCAGCTTTCAGCACTCTCACACTTTAAATGACAATTACTCAGTCATGGTACACTGTACCCAAACAAAATTTTTATCATTTTTTTTTCACAAATAGAGCTTTCTTTTGGTGGTGTATAATCACTGCTGGGTTTTTTATTTTTTTCAATATAAGTGAAAAAGTAGCGAAATTTTTGAAAAAAAACACACTTTTTTTTAGTTTGTATTGAAAAATTTTGCAAAAAAGTAATTTTTCTTCATAAATTTGGGCGATAATTTATACTGCTACATATCTTTGGTAACAATAACCCAAATTAGTGGATATTATTTATTCTCTGTGAAAGTTATAGAGTCTACAAGCTATGGTGCAAATCAGTGAAAATTGATCACACCTGATGTACTGACCACCTATCTCATTTCTTGAGACCCTAACAAGCCAGGAAAGTACAAATACCCCCCAAATGACCCCTTTTTGGAAAGTAGACATTCCAAGGTTTTTAGTAAGGGGCATGGTGAGTTTTTTGAAGTTGTAATTTTTTCCCACAATTCTTTGCAAAATGAAGAATTTTTTTTTTTTTTTTTTACACAAAATTGTTAAACAACAAGTTATTTCTCACACACAGCATATGCATACTTGCAATGACACCCCAAAATACATTCTGCTACTCCTCCTGAGTATGGCGATACCCCATGTGTGAGACCTTTACACAGCCTGGCCACATACACAGGCCTAACATTGAAGTAGCACCTTCAGGCGTTCTACGAGCATAAATTACACATCTCATTTCTCAGCCACCTATTACA
>BLSH010179556.1:200403-225568 GCA_018402905.1 Glandirana rugosa
CTGACTAGTCTCTACGTCGGTTCTCCGGGTACTACTGAGACCTACTTGACGTCTCTAGATGTCGACTCCACCCTCTGAGACAGGTATCCTGTTGTTAGTCAGCATATGATACAGTGTACCATGACTGAGTAATTGTCATTTAAAGTGTGAGAGTGCTGAAAGCTGAAAATTGGTCTGGTAAGGAAGGGGGTGTAAGTGTCCTGTAAGGAAGTGGTTAAACGACACTTTTTATGGATATCTTTAAGAAATGGCTTTCTTCTTGCCACTCTTCCATAAAGGCCAGATTTGTGCAGTATACGACTGATTGTTGTCCTATGGACAGAGTCTCCCACCTCAGCTGTAGATCTCTGCAGTTCATCCAGAGTCATCATGGGCCTCTTGGCTGCATCTCTGATCAGTCTTCTCCTTGTATGAGCTGAATGTTTAGAGGGACGGCCAGGTCTTGGTAGATTTGCAGTGGTCTGATACTCCTTCCATTTCAATATTATCGCTTGCACAATGCTCCTTGGGATGTTTAAAGCTTGGGAAATCTTTTTGTATCCAAATCCGGCTTTAAACTTCTCCACAACAGTATCTCTGACCTGCCTGGTGTGTTCCTTGTTCTTCATGATGCTCTCTGTGCTTTATACGGACCTCTGAGACTATCACAGTGCAGGTGCATTTATACGGAGACTTGATTACACACAGGTGGATTCTATTTATCATCATTTGTCATTGAGGTCAACATTGGATCATTCAGAGATCCTCACTGAACTTCTGGAGAGAGTTTGCTGCACTGAAAGTAAAGGGGCTGAATAATTTTGCACGCCCAATTTTTCAGTTTTTTATTTGTTAAAAAAGTTTGAAATATCCAATAAATTTCGTTCCACTTCATGATTGTGTCCCACTTGTTGTTGATTCTTCACAAAAAATTACAGTTATATCTTTATGTTTGAAGCCTGAAATGTGGCAAAAGGTTGCAAAGTTCAATGGGCCGAATACTTTCGCAAGGCACTGTATATACTGTATATGCATTTATTTTTATAAATAAACATTTTTTGCTTGATAAAGAATTTCCAGAGCACTATGGGTTAGTGTAGATATTGATTATTTTGTTTCTCAGTTTGTCTGACCAAATCCTTGCACTAACCCATCTAATAAGACGTGAGTCACTCTTCTGAATCAATCAGCTTTAGTTCTGTAAAAAGCAGAGGGGCTAATGTGACTCTATAAATGTGTGCAAATGAGCCCAAAATCTAAATTAAAAAAATATTTTTTATTGGTTTTAATCTAATCACAAAAAAGAAATTATATTACAAAAAATATACACCCCCTAAAAAACATATCCAAGTAAAGCCTAACAAATATAGTACTGTATTTGTTTGTTTATGCATATGCGATTGAATGGGGCACATATATAAATACATTAAGGCCCCTTTCATCTATCCATTAAATGTATGTGCTTCCATTGTGGAGCCTCTTATATATAGAGTTAGGTCTGCAGTACACAGGGAGCCTTGTCGGGGCCTGCAGCTTACGCATACACTTGCAAATGTGTGTAACCAATCCCCTGCCTTTTAAACGCTACTGTTAGACAGGTGAATTCGGTTGGTGGCAGACTGGTGGTAAGTTGAGCTTGGATTTCTCTGTGTTTTTTTGTCTGTACCTGCCTTTCCATAGCTCCTTGCTGCAATAGCCAGTTATAGGTGGAGGACAGTGACCTTGTTTTGGCTGGCGGGTGGTAAATCCCCGCTAGTTTCAGCGGGGATTTAGCGCTGTTATAGCGGCGCTACGGCGCCGCTATGCAGGCGGGTGCGTGGCACTTTTAACCCCCCACAAGGGGTTAAAACGGGGTTAAAAGTGCCGGAGCGACGCGCTACCGAGGTGGTGTGCAGCCGCTTCGGAAGCGCTGCCCATTGTTTTCAATGGGCAGGGGCGGTGGAGGAGCGGTGTATCACCGCTCACCGCACCACCCCAAAGATGCTGCTTGCAGGACTTTTTGTAATGTCCTGCAAGCGCACCGCCCCAGTGTGAAAGCACTCCGGCTTTCACATTGGGGTGGGTGGGGAGTGATTTTTGAGGCGCTTTACAGGCGCTATTTTAAGCTAAATAGCGCCTGTAAAGCGCCTCAGTGTGAAAGGGGTCTAACAACTAAAAGTGTGTAAAACATCAAAAACCCTTTTCATAGATACTGTATATATAGTATGCCAAATCAGTTCACATGTGAGGCAAAAATATCAGTATGTGGTTCTGTCTACATTAAAAATGTTTTTTTCATAAACAGATATTTTTTTTTACTTCTTACTGTTTTTTTTTTTTGTTTATTCATAAACTGTACAGTATATTATTTACATTTTACATCTTTTTAGAATGATGCCTAAGCAATGCTGGAACTTACAAACTTTTATTGATACCTGAAAAGGTCCAATGCTGAGTTGTTTTCTTCTTCTGCCCCCCCCCCCGTAACGAACCTGTGACATGTTACTGGTACTTACACTAGAGAGTGATGAAGGAAGAGAAGACCCAGTAAGAATTCCCTTTAGATGATCCATTGTTAGCTAAATTTGGAATGCTAGATTATTTTTATGTTACTTTCAAACTCAAACACATTGGGTAATAAATAAGAACCACTTTATTCAGTTCGCCAGAGAGTGAGCCTTCCACCACCCCATTCTGCTACTTCTTCCTCGATGTGGTGCCAAAAGGCCCAGCACGTGGAAGCCCCTGCAGTAGTTGTTTGGGAGCTGTACTCCTTTTTCTTGAAGACCCCTGTAAACATACCCTCCCTATGTTTAAGGCTGGTTGGTTGATATCTTCAAGGCAAGAGGCTGAAGATCTGAGCAAGCAAATTTCAGGACAAGAGCCTACAGTCCTGCTCATGAATACTTGAATGAATACTTGAATGAAGCCCTCATCAGTTGTAAAATTGGAAATTTAAATCAAATTTAAATAAAAATAAACTGGTTGGACTTTCAGATGTAAAGCAAATCCATCTCATCTAGCTAATAGTAGCAGGTTTTTAAAGTATTAGCACTAGGTCCTTGCATAAATGGGAGTTGAGCAGGAGTCCGGAAGCCATGGGTCTTATGCAAATCTCAACCTCAGCATAGAAGTTCAGTCTTCAGTGCGTCCCTTCCCACTGCTCACTATAGGTCAAAGAGTCTGTAAATTATTCTAAGGTACCAGTATAAATGCAGGTTAACAATAACCCTTTCCTAACTTCTTCCAGTATCTGCATGTAGGTCTCAATGTCCTTGGCCCCAGTGTCCTTAGGCCCAATAAACCTAGGGTCCTCCAATATGCCGACACAGATTTGGATCAGGAAAAACAATGTCTGGCCCACTTTCTTCCTCTTAATTGCTTCTTAAATGTTATAAATATACTTAGTAACCAATAGAGAGACAAGAGAGATGGAAAGGGTAACTCAGTCATTGCCTTTCCATCATCTAATCAGCATAGTTGATTAGAGTCATGTACACTGTAGAGACTGTTCCGGGCCTACCTTCAGCCACTTGCAAAGTGGTCTAGAGGAATGTTTCTTCAAAGGGACCCATCAACAGGCACACAGATCTGGCATGGATGGCAATCCAAGGAGGGTTGTGGCTCAAGACATTTATGCATGCCAGAAACCTGTGCAGATACAAGCACTGCCCATTTTGCATCATTCACTACATCAACTGATTTGCACATTTTCTGTGAGTGCTCCTTTGCACAGGGCCTGTTGAGGGTCTTGGAACCAGAACTTAAGGACTTTGTGCCACAGACCGCCATCACACACTTTGGTGTGCTGAACAGACTGTTTAGTGGGACTTTTACCCAGGAGGACATTGACAGCGCCTGGCAAGTGCTGCGTTGCTTTAAGGACACTTTATGGTGTGCCAGAAAGTGTCTCATCCACCAGCGGGAGAGGATGTCTATTGAGGACTGTCGCAGACTGGTTCACAGTCTGCTCAGAGTCTATAACTTGATGGACTTTAAGGAGGTCTGAAGATTTCCCATTCCCCCAACTCTCCCTTGTGTGTCTTTCTCCTATCAATAAAGCTTTGAGCCTGTGAATTCTTTCCCCTTCCCTATCCCTCTTCCCTAACCCCCATCGCACCCATTGCTTGTTGAAATTGTATTAGGTTTGAAACGATGCATGTTTTGATTCAAGTAATGTGTACCTCAGTAACATGTTTCTAGTAAATGCTTTCGGAGTAAGTGGTGTCATGTATGACTTGATGTTTTAGGGTATTTTTACTCTGCGCAACACGTTAGGCATCATACCGCAGGGTGAAAGTATTTATTGTATGATTGGAACTGTATTGTTATGTAGTGTATTTATGTGCTGCGTCACAGTACAGGGTAGAATGTACCCCGATTAAGTATTTGTTTTTTGTATATTTTATTATGCAAAATAAAGTATACCTTTTCAACCAAAAAAAAATCAGCATATTGAAGCACCCTGAAATTTTAGGGTCCTGGGACACTCCAGATAATATTGGATGGTTTATGCAGACACCATAGGGTTCTCTGCTTTACATCCATATTGTAGCTTTCATTGCAAGATAAAAAAAGAAGAGTTTTAAGGGACAGAAAGTTAGAAAGATGTTCTTGATTTCTACATTTAGTTATGGAGTTCCATGTATCTATTTATCTATCTAACTATCTGCAAACAGATCCCTTGAGATAATGCAAACTATAATACATTATTTTAAGTCCTTTCAACAAGCTTACATTTTGCCAAAAGTACTTACACCTAAATGCTTTCTGAAATAGTCACACATATAATCATTGTGTACATTCTACAGGGCATTGCGAACAAGCAGGTTGGTGTATTTCATTGCAGAAGAGATATTACATGTCTCTTCTGCCATAAAGACACTATCTGTTTGAATTTTTTTAATTTATTTTTTTACTCTTTTTAAAGCTGGACTCCAGGCACAAAAGCTTTTATTCAAATGTATTCCTTATTAGACACAAAGGCTATAAATCCACTTTGTGTGCACAAAAAACCTTTGCAAACCCAGATATAGCACAGTGACATCATCACTGTGCTATACATACAATAGCCTGTGCAGATAGCAGAGCTGTGGAGGGACCCAGCAGGCTCCACCCACTACAGGAGGCTTCTGAAAACTACATGAGTGGGCGGAGACAAGACCAGTCACCCTGCACAAGGAGAGAGAGCAGCAATGACTGGTCTTTATTATAGGAAGCTCCAAAAAGTTTAACACTGGAATACTGCATAGATCTGAAAGAAATATGCAAAGCACACCAAGATTCCAGTAAGAACACACATTTTGTGTTTAGACAATATTTCCATTTCCCAGAGTTCAGCTATAATTGTTCCAAATCAGTGATTCAGGAAGCAATGGAAACAGAGATTTATTAGGATTCTAACATTTTTTGAAGGAAATCAGCAATGGCGGCCCTCCATTTTTCTGATGACAGGATTCTTTTAAGCAGTGAGACAGTGGGGGGGATTGACGAATCTGCATTCCCTCTGTGGGAGCATCTACAGATTTCTATATATGATGAAATAATAAAAGTATGGAAGAGCAAGTCACATCAAAGACAACTCTAAGGTAAACACTAAAATAATAATGTAAAATATGTAACTATAGCCATTAATGTTCCCAAGAGTGGTGAATGATCCAATGGATGATCTACTGTTCCTAGGAGATCAATGTACTATTTAATGTTCTGTAATGTTATGCTTTTAAGGTAAGTATAGCTATCTCACAGTATTAACACCATATGGTAAAAACCACTGACTATAATCCAAAGCTGCATTTAAATTCAAACAGCTCTACAGTGAAAGCAACTTCACAGCAATACAGCTGAAAGTTTGATTGCATCCAGTCTCATTATTTAGTAAGAATTGATATATTATTGTAGACTTTGCACAGCTTTTTACATCAGGCATGTTAAGCAGGCTGAACTGAGAACTATTTAATATTTAAAATTTTAGTTATTTGCCTTAAAGTGGACCTTGCAGTAAAATGCACCCCTGGTGAATGCAGTCCTATTCCCCCACTTAAAGCACACACAGTTGGGCAGCAAGCATTTTCCTCACTCTTTCACTGGCTCCAAAGAACAGTCTAGGAGTTTCTTTTTAGGGTTTTTCATGGGGAATGATGAACTTGGATAGGTAGAGGGAGCATGGTATACCCCAGAAAACTGTAGGAGTGCATAACTTGAGAACTCCTCACTTTCCAACTGCACAGTACAAAAAGGAAAGCCCTGCATGATCTCTATGCTGATGATGACTAGTACTCATTTCAGAGTTTAACAGTTACACACAGTCACTAAGTTCTTAGCAATGGGGTTTCCTTATTCACTTAACCACAGGATCATCAGTTGCCTCCTGCTGATATCCACCAGGCTCTTCCAAGTGAGGGAGATGTAGATTCACACCACTATAGGACAGCTGGACACATTGCAACCAACTTCCTCCTGGTTCTCTCCATTGAGCTTCTCTAGACCCAACGTGATCCCCGGATGTAGGTTTGCAAAAAGACCCCCCTGCTAAGCCTAGCTGGGACCTTAGTGTCTTCCTGATGGCTTTTTTCTAGGATCCTGCACCAGGGGCAAAGCCCTCTGCACAGGGGTCTCCTCCAGGACTGGGCCCAGGAACTCTACACACTGCTGCCCAGGCCTCAGACTATTTATGGGCTCTCTCAACACTGGTCACATCTCTATAGGGATTGGCTAGAGTCCCATAAATATTCAGGCTGCATGCCCCATCCTTCCTAGAGGATTCCAGAATCCTCTAGAAGACAGAGGAATGTAACAGAGCAGCAGCCCGAGCAGCACTAAAAAAATCAACGCCTGCTTCACTGTTTCAGTAGAGCTAACTAAATTAGCCTACCCTATATTAGGAGGGTGCTACACATGGCCCTCAAATATTAATTGGGCCTCCTCCCCCTTTAAAAATCACCCAGTGTTTCTGGGCTCACAATGTACCTATAAATAATTCCAGCCTAAACGTAACTAGCCTTATAAATGTCCTTTCCCCCCTCTGAACACCTATACTAACTAATCTGTGTAAGAAAGATGTATATTTGCGGAAGCTGCAGGGGAGAGGAGAGAACACTCGACAAAGCCTGGCAAAGCTTGGAGCGGTGATGTCACCCATAGGCTCCCATGTCCCAGCCGTTGCGGTTGCTGAATGACACAAGGGAGCCAGATTATATCATGGCACCGAAGTGGTTTGAAAATAGGTAATATATACATTTTTTACACAGGTAAGTCAGCATAGGTGTTTTTAAGACTAGTTAGGTTTGGGCTGGAATTCTACATTAAACTTCATGAACAATGGGAACTTAGCTCTGGTGCATGAGACTTAAGCATTTAGTTGCAGACAGAAGGCACATCCAGCCCTGATGCTGGCAAGCTGCAAAAACGATATGAAAGCTTCTGAAGCTGTATGGGGCTGGTCATTGCACCGAATGGTTCTTACATTAAGGGCAGTATGCACCCATGGACAAATTCTCGAAATGTAGACTGCTTGCATTCTGGGCATACTGCCTAAACTTTAGTAAAACTATCCAGCCCCATCACTGAAACAGCTTTTAGCCTCTCATAGAGTTTAGGCCGCCTGTAGCGGGGCCGGATGGTGCACCTTGTGATTTCCACCTGAACCTAAACACCGGAGTCTTATGCAGCAGGCTAAATGCTCAGTGTGCACAAGGCCTATACAGGATACCAGGGATGCATTCTGGAAGGCAAGTATGTGTTACATGCATGAGTGCAGCACTTACAAATAATAATACATATAAAAACAAATGTACAAAATAATACTCAAAAAACAAAATACAATGAAAGAATTCAAAAAAGGAGTAACGGCATTAATCTTCCACTATATGTACACCAAAAGACCCTTCACACACCACGTGTTCTCCTTATGTGCACACAAAGTATGTTACTAAAACACGTATGATGTAAGAAGAAGTGGTCAAACAGTGCTCTATGTATGCAGCCATTAGGTTGCCCTTTGACAACGTCATCTGTGACGAAACATGTCGGGCGGTCTGACGCAGAGACACCGTCGCCCCACGTGACCCGGAAGCACGGGCGGAACGCTTACCAGCCGGCTTACCTGTCTGATTTTACAAGCGCTTTGTTTTATTGCGAAATGTAAGTAGCCATTTGGCTTTTTATCTGCTATTTTCAAAATAAAAAACTGTATTACACTATTTGGGGTCCTATTCCTTTTCCTATGTGGCACGGAGCCAATATCCTGGAGAACTTGGTGATATTACTTGGCACAAGTTGGAGGCCGGTCTAATCGCCTGGTTAACATGCCTGATCGGTGGTTGGAGAGGAAAAGCATCCCTTAAAGCTTGCAGAGGCTATTCTGCATGTGCTGTCCGTTTACCTAGAGATAGGTAAACACAAGTGTTCTGGTAAGAGTACCTGATTAACTTGATTGGTGGCACTTCATCTATCTACCTTTCTTTTTCACCTGGTGGAGGAAGTTTTTTCATCTAAAAACATCAATTGATGACAAGCTTAGATGGACAGTGCATTTGGACTCTTATTCAATTTTTGATATAATAATACATTTATGTCTAATTGTTGCATACTCTGGAAGACTTTATCTCTTTGCGCAATTCTTTTTATTGTATTATGAGTTTCTAGGTGGTACCTAATTGAATTGCTGCATTTATAATCTTGTAGTAGCGCGGTATTTTTATATAAAAAGTCAAAACATAGCCAAGGTTCGGTAGCCAGAGTGGATGGTTGGACCAAACAAGAAAACAGGGATCCAGAGAGAAAAAAAACAGGGATCCAGAGATCAGCGAGGTCAAACAAACAGCATGCGGGGTCAGGAGCCAGAAGGGAAGTCAGCCGAGCAGAGTCTTTAATCCAGAAACCAGAGGGAATGTCAAACAGGCAAAAGTCTTTCACAGGAAAACACAGCAGAGATTATCCAGAGATGTTGACCAGGCGAAAGCGTTTGAGATCTCATCCAGGCAGTTTATACAGCTAGGACAGCTGTCTAACGAGCAGGACATGGACATCAAGTGAGACATAGTGGAAACTGAGACTGGCAATTAACCCTCAGCTGAGCAGCTGGCACTGAGAAGTAAGGGCGGAGCCCAGGCCTGAGAGTGCCCCCTCCTCAATGACCCCCCACCCTCAGGGGGGCACCAGGTTTGGGGGAAAACGTCTATTTAAAGCACAGAGGAGAACAGGAGCATGTCTTACTGCATTGTGGTGACCAGGCAAGAACCTCAGCACAAAGCCAATCAAAAGAGGGGTTGTGTCTCTGTAACCAAGGATAACCAATACCACAGTAAAATGAGGAAATGAAATGACTTGGAATTGGATTATCTCATGGTGAAGAGCCCCTATGGCCATGGTCCATGGAGCGGTCTCATGAGTCACCTGGGCAGGCTGTAGAGGTCTCCCATCAATAGCCTCAATGGCAAGTGAAGTGGCCCGAAGCTGCAGGGCAATTGTGTGCTTAGACACAAAGGTACTATCTATGAACAGGCCTGCAGCCCCAGAGTCGATTATAGCCTGTATCTGGATGGACGACTCAGACCGACGAAAGGGTAAACGGAACCAGGGGCTTATCCTTACGGATGACTGGAGACGTAACAACGCTACCTATAGTCTGTCCTCTACAGGGACTCAGGTGCAAGCGCCCCCCCGGACGGGTAGGACAAGACTTCAGAGAGTAACCTGCCTGGCCACATTAAAGGCACAATCTCTCCCTCCTCCTAAAGGCTCTCTCATCTGCAGAGAGACGTGTGAAGCCTAACTGCATGGGTTCTACCTCACTGGCAGGCTCAGAACCAGGAGGTATGGGAGGTGAGGGGGGACTACAAAGCTTGGAGCCAAACTTACAGGAGGCATCTGCAAGCGCTCCTTAAAGGAAGGTCTCTCTCAGAGTCTGGAGTCAATGAGAATGGCAAACGTGATCAACTTCTCCTGTTCAGTGGGTATGTCTCGGGCTGCTATCTCATCTTTGATGTTATCCAAGAGACCATGAGAAAAAGCAGCCACGAGAGACTCATTTTTCCAAGCAACCTCTGCTGCCAGAGTATGGAATTCAATGGCGTAATCGGCAACAGTTTTCATACCGTGCTTGATGGACAGGAGGCTTTTGACCGCAGTAGTGGAGCACGTCAAATACCCTTTTGAAGGAGGCCACAAACTCTGGGTAACTCTGTACAACGGGATTTGTGTCTCTCATAGAGGGTTTGCCCAGGCCAAAGCTCTGTAGGAAAGCAAAGAAATCACAAAGCCTACTTTGCTTCTGTCCGTGGGAAACGCCTGGGGCAGCATCTCAAAGTATATCCCAACCTGTGTAAGACAGAACTCTGGACGGCCGTACTCCAATTAAACCTTTATTATAAAGCCATTAAAAGTCCATACGGTACAGAGAAAAGGACTAACGTGTTTCACGCCTCACAATAGGCGCTTACTCATAGTCTGACATGTCTGATACATATGCAACAATATATACATTATATCAACCTGGTTGATAAACCCTCTGCATTGAACTGGATCGCCCCCAAATCGATGGGGAAGTGGAACGGAACCAGACATACCCCCTATAGAGGTAATATTTGGGGCGAGTGCCTGCAAAGAGACTTGAGCATCAGCAGGAACGGCCTGCAACACAGGTTGTGCCGGAATAGCCACTGTAGGAAGAACCAGATGAGCAGTGCGATTCAGGAGCATTTGTAACGCTATGGCAAACTGATCAATGCGGTGGTCCTTCTCATCCAATCTGGAAAAAATATTACCAGCAAGTGGATTGACTGCATCTTCTGGACTCATGGCCTTCTCCTGAATTATATCAGAGGTGGGGGGACTATTTTGTTTGTTTCTGTGCAGAAGTAAGCTGTTTTCCTTTACCTCCTTGGAAAATAAGGAATCTTTATTCTGGTGATCCTGGGCTCCCCCAAATATCGCACAACTTATACTTTTCTTACCCACATTTTTAACCTGCTGTACCTAGGCAAGGGCGATGTCACACTCCTTCAAGCAAGATCCTGGGCATTTCATAGTAGCCTGAATCTCATGAAAAGAAGCTTTTGCTATGAATAGGTGTGTCTTCTTATGTGCCTGCTCTGCATTCCCCCAGAAAGACAGTGATGTCATGCCAAGTGAGGTGGAAAAGGGGGATAAGGTAAGTTTAAATCTAACTTTTCTTTACAGGTATGTTTTTTACCTAGTAATATCAGGAGATTTTTAATGGGGGAGGGGGTCTGGGCAGTACACAGTATGTATACCTTTAATTGTATTGTTCTCTTTCAATTTGGGACACATTTGAAAGGTACAGGTGACAAGTAGAGCAAAACATATTATGTTTCAGTGTAATAAGAGCAAATTCTTAGGACAGCTGAAATAATAATATCTTTTATCAATAATGTAAAATGTGAAAACCCACAGCAAGCAGTCAAAATGTTCTTTTTCCAATATGAATAAAGAAAGGAATATGATTGTTTGCTGTGGTTAGTTATCACCGCACTTGAAAAATTCTGATTCTTAATTCTAATTATCTTGTAATTACCTTCATTATGAACCAGTACTTCTGCAAAAGGGCCTTGTAAACTAGAGAAAAGTAATGGCCCGTACACACGATCCGAAAATCGGACAAAAAATACCACATATGATACGATCGTACGATAATCGGATCTTTAGTACACAGCTTATGAGAGCCAACCATGACAGTTCATCAGATAGTATTCGATTGGACATGCATGAAAATTTTGATCGCATGGTACCAGATTGTACGATTTTTGTTTAATCAGTATAGTTGTCTTCGGAAAATACAATACAAATACACTACAACACATGACATCACTTCAGATTTTTTATTCTGTCGTACAAGAATTTTCATGACTTTAGTACATTCTTCCAATTCGATCTGAGATTAGCATGCAAAAAAAAAAACGGACAATATGTCATCCGATTTTCGGATCGTGTGTATGGGGCATTAGGAAGACAGGCACGAATCCTTTTTATTTGTATGCACCAATGTGGAGTAAATGACAAGCTTAAAGTTCTCAACAATGTCAAGTATTTTATATGATGATCTAAATCCTGCCTGTACAATGTCTTTTTATATGGTGCACCATTACTCTTTCTATTGTATGTCTTGTTTGTTAAACATTAATAAAAGTATCTTTAAAAAAAAGGAAGACAGGCACTGCCCTTTAAGTTAAGCTGGCCATACACTAGTAGATTTTCGAACTAACCTTCATATAAATATTCATACGAAAATTCTCATTTTTATCTCATTTTCTCAATTCTACATTTGATGACTTGACAAACGACATTCAAAAGTACTTCAAAATGTTGTTTGCTTGTTACATTTTTGGAACGAATGGACTTCAATGAAAAAAATAAAATTAGGAAAACAGTAGTGCGCTAAAGTGTCCAGTGCAGCAGCAACATAATATGCGATAATAACACACTTAAAACAAATTCATAATAAACAGTTGCACTAAAACATTTGAAAATACAGTGATCCATGAAAATTAAGTGCATAAAAATCCAAAAAATGTCAGGCAATATAGATTAAAGTGTCCAAGAAAATTATATAAAGCCAAAAGGCTCAAACCCCCCCCCCCCCAAAAAAACAGTTCAGAAATGAGTGATCTGTTAATTCAATGGTCAGTTCAACACCGCTATGTGAAAGTAGCTTGAGCCTCATCCACCATAGGAATCCCCTCAGGATAGGTAAACCATCACCGGAAAGCAACACACCTCAAAGTGTTAAGGGGGTACCCTTACCAGAGGTCTGGGACTTGCTATCGCTAGCAAGTCAAACAGACTAGCAGAAACAACCCTCTGCGGGGTATTTTTGCAGATCTTTCTCTCCTCCAGACGATCCAGCAGGGTAGTACCAAACACAATCTTCAACTCAGACTGGCAAAGGTCACCATCTCCATCATATAGACATTATAAAAAGGAGAAGGATCCAATAGTGTAATTCCGTATGACAAATTTATTTAAAAGACACAAAGTAAGGTACTCACATTACAAACAATAAAATCGAGTGAAAGCCGGCTAGTATCTAGAAAGACGAGTGTTCCCGTTCCCGTTCGTACGTGTAGGCGTGGTGACGTCAGCCGTATTTGGTACTACCCTGCTGGATCATCTGGAGGAGAGAAAGATCTGCAAATATACCCCGCAGAGGGTTGTTTCTGCTAGTCTGTTTGACTTGCTAGCGATAGCAAGTCCCAGACCTCTGGTAAGGGTACCTCCTTAACACTTTGAGGTGTGTTGCTTTCCGGTGATGGTTTACCTATCCTGAGGGGATTCCTATGGTGGATGAGGCTCAAGCTACTTTCACATAGCAGTGTTGAACTGACCATTGAATTAACAGATCACTCATTTCTGAACTGTTTTTTGGGATGTTTTTTGAGCCTTTTGGCTTTATATAATTTTCTTGGACACTTTAATCCATTTTGCCTGACATTTTTTGGATTTTTATGCACTTAATTTTCACGGATCACTGTATTTTCAAATGTTTTAGCGCAACTGTTCAATGAAAAAAAGCATATACACTGTTAAAAATGTGTGCATTCGAGAAGCAAATCCCATCCTCCTCCTTCAAATTTTCTCGCCACTGCAGTCAAAAAGGAACATCAGTTTGACCCCGCTAACAATTAGAAAAATTAACAAAAGTTTCTAAAATAAAAAAATGTATAATAAAATTCTTTTAGTGTATGGCCAGCTTTACACTAATTTTAACTGAAGCTCTTGAAGTGTGCCTTGGGGGTTGATTTACTCAAGGCAAATAGGATGTCATTTAACAAGGGTCGTTTCTCTTAGCTTAATAAATCTGGTGAAAATTAACTTTGCAAAGAATACCCAATCATGCGCAAGGAAAATAAAAACAGTATTTATGCTTGCACATGGTTGGATATTGGAAGTCAGCAGAGATTTATTTAATTCACCAAGGTATGGGCAAAATTCCTTGCAAAGTGACAGTTCCTATAAAAGTGAACAGCCTATTTGCATTTAGTAACTCAATCCCTTGTTCACACACGCTAGCTGAGCCTTGCCACTTTGCCTCTAAGCACATAATATCCTAGCAGGTGGTCATTTAGGATGTGAAAGAGATTGGTATTATAAGTGATATTTTCAGATTCTGAGTGACAGTTGAGCCTATCGCACTTAGGGCATTATAAAAGTGCAATGGTGAAATATTACTATTTTTAAATTCTGTAAAAAATACCAGAATAATATTTTACATCACCAAATTTATGAAGGATTTTTCACAGTCTTTAATTGATACAACTCAATTTATTTACATTCCATCTGTAGGGAAGCAAAGTTCATTGTAATTAATGGCTTTGCTATTTATAAAAAAGTAAAGTCTTGTTTTCTGTTCACACCAGGAAAAAAATCATTTTGTGGTGATGATTGTGATGTACGATTGATTAGATAAAGTCCCATCTTAAAAAGAGAATGTTCATTAGTTTCCCTTCACAAGGTTGCTTTTGCAGCCCCCAATTAAAATGCATAATGAAGGCAGTCTTGTCTAAGCAATAGTTTAGGTTTAACTTGCTGGAGCCATATGTATATAAAACTATATATGATAAAAAATAAAAAAGACATAAAAACATCCCTTCGTCCCAGAGTATTTATCAGGTCCTAAGAATTGCATTAGATGACCTGGATGACATCCAACGTGCTCATAAGCATGTGCAGTGTCACCCAGAATTTTTCCATTGCAAACCCGTGAAAATGTCACCATTATGCTAATTTGGGATTGATTTACTAAAACTGGACGGTGCAAAAATTTGGTGCAGCTATGCATGGTAGCCGATCAGCTTCTAACGTTAGCTTGTTCAGTTAAGCTTTGACAAGAAAAAAACCTGGAAGCCGATTGGTTTCTGTGCACAGCTGCACCAGATTTTGTACATTTCTGTTTTAGTAAATCAACCGCTTTGTGTCCATGCAAACCCAGCTAGAAGCATTGTACACACAATGCAAATTCCATATGGGAAATTTTGTACGACAACCAATCGTCCGATTTTTGGATCGTTAGTGTGCTCCTTCCGACAGCCAATTTTGATTTTTCGGACGACAAAAGCTGGATGAGCAGATTAGAATTTTTTTTTAGTTCGTCAAGTCAGCGTCCGATTTTCGTATCATTAGTACAGTTTTCATGCAAAAAAAATAGTTTGATCAAGACTACGCATACTCAGAAACAAAAGAATGCATACAAACCTAATTAACGCATTTCATCACTTCTGACGTTGAATTCGGTCGTACGAAAATGTTTGTATTGTTAGTATGCTCTTTACTTTCGACATGAGACTAACATCCAACAAAAAACAAATGTTCTGCCGTCCAAAATTTGCATCGTGTGTACGAGGATTTAGTGTTACCCTAACAATTTTTGCCAAAATCTTTTTCACAATATGGTGTCAAAAATCAAAAAACAAATCTGTCCTAAATTAGATGCAAACATGCACTTTGAGGCTGGATTCACACCTGTCCAGTGCGAATTCCAGCCTGTCTGCTGCCGTGAAGGGGCGGAGCCACCGTTCGGTGGCTCCTGTCTGTTCCCACAGCGCGAGAGATGGGGGAGGAGCCACGAGCAGGGGAAATTTCCCCATTCAGTGTGGAGTGCATCTCCGTGTTAGATGCGCTCCCATTGAACTCAACGGGCTGGGAATTCGCACCGCACTGCACAGAAAAGGCACACGTTTTTTGTGCAATGCTGAGTGCGAATGCACCGCACATATGTGAACCGGACACATTGAAAACAATGTGTTTTCAAGTGTCCTGCACATTGGATGCGGTTTAAGCGGCATCCAATTTGCATAGGTGTGAACCCAGCCTAAGCTTTACATTTCCTATGCATTCGATAAGATCACATGTATGTGATGTCCGTTTAAACAGGCTTTTTGAAATATTTTGGTGTAAATATTTGGGGCTGCTCAAATTCTGTAAATGTTTTGCTAGGAAAAACTACAAGAAATCCTTTTTTTTTAATTTTCAACTCTTTTTTTCTAAAATAAAACCCAGGGGTGAAAAAATATTTATCGAAATCCAACATTAAGACCCTGTCTGTCCCATCTATCTAATGTATGTATCTACAGGTATCTATCTACCTATCTATATGCGATATATAAATACATATATATATATATATATACACACACAAACACTATATACAGAATCTCACAAAAATGAGTACACCCCTCACATTTTTGTAAATATTTTATTACATCTTTTCATGTGACAACACTGAAGAAATGACACTCTGCTACAATGTAAAGTAGTGAATGTACAGCTTGTATAACAGTGTAAATTTGCTGTCCCCTCAAAATAACTCAACACACAGCCATTAATGTCTAAACCATTGGCAAGAAAAGTGAATACACCCCTAAGTGAAAATGTCCAAATTAGGCCCAAAGTGTCAATATTTTGTGTGGCCGCCATTATTTTCCAGCACTGCCTTAACCCTCTTGGGCATGAAGTTCACCAGAGCTTCACAGGTTGCCAATGGAGTCCTCTTCCACTCCTCCATGACAACATCACGGAGCTGGTGGATGTTAGAGAGCTTGCACTCCTCCACCTTGCGTTTGAGGATGCCTCACAGATGCTCAATAGGGTTTAGGTCTGGAGACATGCTTGGTCAGTCCATCACCTTTACCCTCAGCTTCTTTAGCTAGGCAGTGGTCGTCTTGGAGGTATGTTTGGGGTCGTTATCGTGTTGGAATACTGCCCAGTGGCCCAGTCTCTGAAGAGAGGTGATCTTGCTCTGCTTCAGTATGTCACAGTACATGTTGGCATTCATGGTTCCCTCAATGAACTGTAGCTCCCCAGTGCAGCAGCACTCATGCAGCCCCAGACCGTGACACTCCCACCACCATGCTTGGCTGTAGGCAAGACACACTTGTCTTTGTACTCCTCACCTGGTTGCCGCCACTCACGCTTGACACCATCTGAACCAAATAAGTTTATCTTGGTCTGATCAGACCACAGGACATGGTTCCAGTAACCCATGATCTTAGTCTGCTTGTCTTCAGCACACTGTTTGCAGGCTTTCTTGTGCATCATCTTTAGAAGAGGCTTCCTTCTGGGACGACAGCCATGCAGACCAATTTGATGCAGTGTGCAGCATATGGTCTGAGCACTGACAGGTGGACTCCCCACACCTTCACCTTCTGCAGCAATGCTGGCAGCACTCATATGTCTGTTTCCCAAAGACAACCTCTGGATATGATGCTGAGCATGTGCACTCAACCCCTTTGGTCGACCATGGCGAGGCCTGCTCTGAGTGGAACCTGTCCTGTTAAACTGCTGTATGGTCTTGGCCACCGCGCTGCAGCTCATTTTCAGGGTCTTGGCAATCTTCTTATAGCCTAGGCCATCTTTATGCAGAGCAAATTATTTTTTTCAGATCCGTAGAGAGTTCTTTGCCATGAGGTGCCATGTTGAACTTCCAGTGACCAGCATGAGAGAGTGAGAGTGATAACACCAAATTTAATACACCTGCTCCCCATTCACACCTGAGACCTTGTAACGCTAACGAGTCACATGACACCGGGGAGGGAAAATGGCTAATTGGGCCGAATTTGGACGTTTTCACTTAGAGGTGTACTCACTTTTGTTGCCAGCGGTTTAGACATTAATGGCTGTGTGTTGAGTTATTTTGAGGGGACAGCAAATTTACACTGTTATACAAGCTGTACACTCACTACTTTACATTGTAGCAAAGTGTCATTTCTTCAGTGTTGTCACATGAAAATATAGAATAAAATATTTTCAAAAATGTGAGGGGTGTACTCACTTTTGTGAGATACTATATATATATAGTACACATATAAATTATATAATAAATTATATATTAATATACATAATAATACATTAGGGTAACCATCAAAGGCTTAAAGGTATTAACCAGTTGCTGACTGTCCTATAGCAGCTTTACAGCTACAGGGCGGCCGCTATATATACGTGATTCTGCACTTCCAGGTAGGAAGGTTATGCCTCTTCTGCTGTGATTAGTCACAGGTGCTGGCCAATGGATGACTGTCGGCACCCGCTGATTGGCATGGAGACAGGCTGAACGGACCCTGCATATGTAAACAATGCAGAGCTCTGTCCTGTTACCGGGGATGTGTTGGATTTTGTTTCCCTGCAAAGCAGGGAATAAAAACCCAATACATCCCTTAGTAAAAGCATCTGAAAATAAACACTAAAACACTAGTTAGGCAGTTTACCCCTTGATCGCCCTAGATGTTTAACCACTTTTCCAGCCAGTGTCATTAGTACAGTGACAGTGCATATTTTTAGCATTGATCACTGTATTAGTGTCACTGATTCCCACAAAGTGTCAGTTAGTGTCAGATTGTCAGCCGCAATATCACAGTCCCGCTATAAGTCGCTGATCGCCACAATTTACTGGTAGAAAAAAAAATCCAGTATATATACCATAATTTGTAGATGCTATAACTTTTGTGCAAACCAATCAATATATGCTTATTGGGATTTTTTATCAAAATTATGCAGCAGAGTAAAATTTATGAAGAAATTTGATTTATACTTTTTTTATTGGGTATGTTTTATAGCATAAATTAAAAAAATATTGTTTTGTCTTCAAAATTGTCAGACTATTTTTATTTATAGCGCAAAAAATAAAAAACACAGTGGTGATCAAATATCACCAAAAGAAAGCTCTATTTGTGGGAAAAAATACATACATTTCATTTACCTACAGCATTGCATGACTGAGCAATTGTGAGTTATAGTAACGCAATGCCGTATCGCAAAAAATGGCCTGGTCATGAAGTGGGGTAAATCTACTTGAGGTCAAGTGGTTAAGACTACAACTCAGAAAAAAAGAAAATTCTGGGACTCAAAGGGGAGGAAAAGGCTCTGGGGCTCACTTGATAAAACACATATTTCTATTTTTATATTAATGTACAGTATTTGGTAAGTGAGATACTGGTGTTAGATTTCACTTTGGTCAAACACTTTTATTATTTCACTATATAACTATGTGTAAGTGGATCATTGTATTTTAAGTAAGAAGATCGATTTTGTTTTTTAAAATGTGTTTGCAATTTTCTTTGTTAAAAAACATACAGTATCTCACAAAAGTGAGTACACCCCTCACATTTTTGTAAATATTTTATTCTATCTTTTCATGTGACAACACTGAAGAAATTTCACTTTGCTACAATGTAAAGTAGTGAGTGTACAGCTTGTATAACAGTGTAAATTTGCCGTCTCCTCAAAATAACTCAACACACAGCCATTAATGTCTAAACCGCTGGCAACAAAAGTGAGTACACCCTAAGGCTACTTTCACACTGGGGGGGGGGGGGTGGCGTTAGCGGTAAAGCAGCGCTAGTTTCAGCGGCGCTTTTCCGCTGTTATAGCGGCGCTATGCAGGCGGGAGTGCAGCCCTTTTAACCCCCCACAGGGGTTAAAAAGGGGTTAAAAGTGCCAGTGCTCCGTGCTTCGGAAGCGTTGTCCATTGATTTCAATGGCAGGGGCGGCGAGGAGCGGTATATACACCGATCACCGCACCTCGCCAAAGATGCTGCTTGCAGGACTTTTCCTAACGTCCTGAAAGCATACCGCCCAGTGTGAAAGCACTCAGGCTTTCACACTGGGGTGCATTGGTACATGTTTTTCAGTTGCTTTACAAGTGCTATTTTTAGCGCAAAAGCTCCTGAAAAATGTCTCAGCGTGAAAGAAGCCTAGCGGCACTTTTAACCCCTTTTTAACCCCTTGTGGGGGGTTAAAAGCTGCACGCCATCGTGGAAGCGCGAAGCACTGGCACTTTTAACCCCCTTTTAACCCCTTGTGGGGGGTTAAAAGCGCCAAACTGCCGACTGCATAGCGGCACCATAGTGCCGCCCCACCCCAGTGTTAAAGTAGCCTTAGTGAAAATGTCCAAATTGGGCCCAAAGTGTCAATATTTTGTGTGGCCACCATTATTTTCCAGCACTGCCTTAACCCTCTTGGGCATGGAGCTCACCAGAGCTTCACAGGTTGCCACTGGAGTCCTCTTCCACTCCTCCATGACAGCATCACAGAGCTGGTGGATGTTAGAGACCTTGCAGTGGCCATCTTGGAGGTGTGTTTGGGGTCGTTATCATGTTGGAATACTGTCTGCGGCCCAGTCTCCCTAAGGGACCCTAAGAGATCATGCTCTGCTTCAGTATGTCACAGTAAATGTTGGCATTCATGGTTCCCTCAATGAACTGTAGCTCCCCAGTGCCGGCAACACTCATGCAACCCCAGACCATGACACCCCCACCACCATGCTTGACTGTAGGCAAGACACACTTGTCTTTTTACTCTTCACCTGGTTGCCGTGACACATGCTTGACACCATCTGAGCCAAATAAGTTTATCTTGGTCTCATCAGACCACAGGACATGGTTCCAGTAATCCATGTCCTTAGTCTGCTTGTCTTCAGCAAACTGTTTGCGGTCTTTCTTGTGCATCATGTTTAGAAGAGGCTTCCTTCTGGGATGACAGCCATGCAGACCAATTTGATGCAGTGTGCGGCGTATGGTCTGAGCACTGACAGGCTGACCCCCTCACCCCTTCAACCTCTGCAGCAATGCTGGCAGCACTCATACGTCTATTTCCCAAAGACAACCACTGGATATGGCGATGGGAACGTTCAACCTCTTTGGTCGACCATGGCGAGGCCTGTTCTGAGTGGAACTTGTCCTGTTAAACTGCTGTATGGTCTTGGCCACCGTGCTGCAGCTCAGTTTCAGTTCTTGGCAATCTTCTTGTAGCCTAAGCCATCTTTATGTTGAGCAACAATTCTATATTTTAGATCCTCAAAGAGTTCTTTGCCATGAGGTGCCCTGTTGAAATTCCAATGACCAGTATGAGAGAGTGAGAGCGATACATTTAACACACCTGCTCCCCATTCCAACCTGAAACTTTGTAACACTAACGAGTCACATGACACCAGGGAAGGAAAATGGCTAATTGGGCCCAATTTGGGCATTTTCACTTAGGGGTGTACTCACTTTTGTTGCCAGCGGTTTAGATATTAATGGCTGTGTGTTGAGTTATTTGGAGGAGACAGCAAATTTACACTGTTATACAAGCTGTACACTCACTACTTTACATTGTAGCAAAGTGTCATTTCTTCAGTGTTGTCACATGAAAAGATAGAATAAAATATTTACAAAAATGTGAGGGGTGTACTCACTTTTGTGAGATACTGTATGTATTTAGTTATTAGACCACGACAAACAGGCCATGACTAGGCAGGAAAAGAAAAACTATTTTTCTGAAAAAGAATGGCTGACATATACCCCCAGAGTATATACAATTTTTACCTACAAACTTGTTCAGATAACATACACTTGCTCAGGCTATAAAAGATAAAAATTTAATTCATGGTTGATTAAAATGAACATTAAAAATGGCACTGTTTTTGATACCTGTGTATTTTTTTTTAATGCAGAGGGGGTGCCAAGGCAGAAGGGAGCTTTGTGCCCAGCTGGAGTTGGGTTTTAAGTGCTACCACCTAGATGACACATACATTTGTCAGAATGGGTTGTCACAGATATATTTTGGGTTCTACAGTGCCTTGAAAAAGTATTCATACCTCTTGAAATTTTCCACATTTCTTCATGTTACAACCATAAACATAAATGTATTTTATTGCCATTTTATGTGATAGACCAACACAAAGTGGCACATAATTGTGAAGTGGAAGGAAAATGATAAATGGTTTTTCAAATGTTTTACAAATAAATATGTGAAAAGTGTGGGGTGCATTTGTATTCAGCCCCCCTGAGTCAATACTTTGTAGAACCGCCTTTCACTGCAATTACGTCGCTGCAATTATGTCTCTACTAGCTTTGCACATCTAGAGAGTGACATTTTTGCAGATTCATCGGAGTAAAATAGGTCAAGCTCTATCCGATTGGATGGAGAGCGTCTGAACAGCAATTTTCAAGTCTTGCCACAGATTCTCAATTGGATTTAGGTCTGGACTTTAACTGGGCCATGGGGACTGCAGGCCGCATGATAAAACAGTAAATAAATTACCAATACACAGAATATGGCATGAAATGGCCGTGGCTTTATTTATTGGTTTACCAAAAATTATACATCATAAATTGGCAATAATTTGTTATTCTATAAATAAATATATTCACAAATACCACCAATCATGCTCAGTTATCAGAACTCGATCAAATTACTGTAAAGAACAATGCCCACCGTGGATCCAGAGTGGAGAAAACCCACATAAAGAGCTGCGATGGGCTGACCAGCTCCCCTGTCCCTGCTGAAGAAAAGCATCCCCACAACATGATGCTGCAACCACCATGTTTCACGGTGGGGATGGTGTGTTCAGGGTGATGTGCAGTGTTAGTTTTCTGCCACACATAGCGTTTTGCTTTTAGGCCAAAAAGTTCAGTTTTGGCTTTCTTTCAACAATGGCTTTCTTCTTGCCACTCTTCCATAAAGGCCAAATTTGTGGAGTGCACGACTAATAGTTGTCCTGTGGACAGATTATCCCACCTGAGCTGTGGATCTCTGCAGCTCCTCCAGAGTTACCATGAGCCTCTTGGCTGCTTCTCTGATTAATGCTCTCCTTGCCCGGCCTGTCAGTTAGGTGGACGGCCATGTCTTGGTAGGTTTGCAGTTGTGCCATACTTTTTCCATTTTCAGATGATGGATTGCAGTAGCAGCTGGTGAAGTTTTAGGATGGGGGGGCGCCAGACCCTGCCCTTCCTTTTTGACCCCTCCCACTTTTCATAAGCCCCACCCTTATAGAATCCACCCACTTCATCCCCTGTATTCCACCCATAGTGTCAGGAGTACACAGCTCAGCATCACAGGACAGGGTATACAGCCCAGCATCACAGGACAGGGTATACAGCCCAGCATCACAGAACAGGGTATACAGCCCAGCATCACAGGAGAGAGTATACAGCCAGCATCACAGGATAGGGTATACAGCCAGCATTACATATATGGTATACAGCCAGAATCACAGGATAGGGTATACAGCCAGTGCTAGAAAAGCGAATATTCATTTGCTTTTCTAACACACATGAGTTGGCTGTGAGAGCAATGCTCTGCACTCGGAGTCCACTCTATTTTGAAGCCTATTAGAGGCTATGGCTCTAATCAGGTGCTTCAAAAAAACACACCCCCACCGCTGTAATTCATGCGGCCAGCATCCTGAAAGGGGCCGGATGCATGAATAGGGCATTTTTATTTTATTAAATAAACACACCCAGTGGTGACCAAATACCACCAAAAGAGAGCTCTATTTGTGTGAAAAAAATTATATACATTTTGTTTGAGTACAGCATTGCATGACCGCGAAATTACCAGTTAAAGTAGTGCAGTGCTAAATGGAAAAAAATGGCCTGGTCGTGAAGGGGTAAAATCTTCCGGAACTGAGGTGGTTAATGGAGGAAACAGGCTCTAAATAAACTCATGGCTGCTATTCCTTGTTTGTTTACATTTTGCTTTTTGAGTCTGTTTACATTTCTTCAGCTGTCTTCCGCCTTTGTGATAAAAGCCAGCTGATCATTTCTCTAAGGCCCCTTTCACATGGGGTGGATCCGCTCAGCTGAGCCCGCCACCTCAGCAGGAGATCGCTCCGTTGATTCCCGCTGAGCCAGCGGATGACAGCTCTTGGGCTCTTCTCCTTTTGCGTAGGACTGCGGAATGGTCTAAAGAACATATTCTCAAACTGGTGTGGGCCCACTGGCTGAAATGTTCTTATGGTTTTAACAGGATGTGACATTTATGTAGATATGAACAAGTCCTTTTGCTATTTCACACTTTTCATGTGTATTTATGTGCAATAAATTAAGAATATATTTTTTTATACAAATATGTGGTATTGATTTTTTCCTGCTTCACCACCCTCAAAGTCCCACCAACAGGGGTTATTCTTTTGCTAGTTAACATTTGGGGATTGGTGATGGTACCAGGCTAGCATTGCTTGCTTGTTGAACTCTTTACATTACTGCCATCTTCGAGCCTCCCCATGGTGGTGAATTGCCAGGGCCCGGTCGCAATTGTAACCTTTGCAATCCTGATAGTTCCCTCACCGGTGTCAGTAGTTTTATTTTGTATTTTAATTTTATTATTTTTTTACCATTTCATTTTATTTCTTTTACAATTTTATTTTTATTATTTTTTTTAGGAGCTCTGTTGGGGGGCTTTGATGAGATATCAGGGCTCTAAACAAACTTCAGCCCTCAATCTCCATCTGTGTAGCCTCAGCTGCACAGAATGAATGGACAGGAATAGTTGAGTACCGAGCCTCCCATTCATTCAGAAATGGAAGTATAGCAACTGAATGTTCCAGAAAAGGAAGGAGCCAGTAAATTACAAATTTACCGACCCATTCCCATCTCTCCATCATGACACATCTTCTACAGCAGCTGGCAGGAGAGAGGAGGGGGGAAGACAGCAGCTCTGTGGGGGGGACCAGGGAAGCACACAGGGACCCTGGGAACAGTAGAAGACAAGTAAACTGGATAGGAGGGGTGGCGGGGGCAGCATATAGAGGAACCAATCTCCTCCATTAGGAGGAAAATGGAGAAGATTGGTTCCTCTAAATGCCGCCCCCAGCCATCCCTCCTATCCAGGTGTACAAAGGAGGCACACGGGCCCCTGCAACCCCTATCGTTACGCCCCTGACTGTTGGTACCAGTGGAAAGAATGGTGCCTTGAATCAATGAGAGGAACAGCCCCCCGAGGGCTCGATAAAAGAGAGCAAAGGGTTGAAACCAGCCGTCAGGCTGCAGTTTGGAAAGACATTTTTTAACACAACCCTATCATTGGCCCAAATGAATAGCTGAAAATTGCATCGCACATTCCAGTGTGATTCGGCTGTGAACCGACCCTTAAAGACAGACTGAGACTTCCACTCCACCAAAACTTTACTTTATATGATGTAAACATAAATAATGAATTTAATGCTTTACTCACTAAAATTGATATACAGGGTGGGCCATTTATATGGATACACCTTAATAAAATGGGAATGGTTGGTGATATTAACTTCCTGTTTGTGGCACATTAGTATATGTGAGGGGGGAAACTTTTCAAGATGGGTGGTGACCATGGCGGCCATTTTGAAGTCGGCCATTTTGAATCCAACTTTTGTTTTTTCAATAGGCAGAGGGTCATGTGACACATCAAACCTATTGGGAATTTCACAAGAAAAACAATGGTGTGCTTGGTTTTAACG
>BLSH010179556.1:244634-282879 GCA_018402905.1 Glandirana rugosa
TTCCCAGTTAGGTCCTGGTTTGTGTAGTTACAGTTCATAGTGGATGATTCCCTGTTAGTTTTCGTTCCACAATAACTGTAAGTTATGACGGGTAGTCTTCTTTACTGACGAATACGTGAGTGGTTTGGAAAAAACTTCCTTGCAGTATCAATAAAGGTCTTCTTCGACTTATATTAAACTGTTTCGTGTACGACAAATCTTCCCCACAACCTTCTCGTTGTCGTATTATCGAAATATATGACATATATGACTTGAAATGTATATATAATTTGGACAGATATGGTCGTCCACCGTGACGTCATACTATTATACATAAGATACCATGTCTCATTATTGTCCTACATGGAAGACATAGATTCACACAAGAATAAACAACAATAGAAGGACAGATACTCTTTTCCGTACATTATATAAGGAGGTACTTTCATTTCATAAGAGACGTATGTTTCTTCTGATGGGCAGTATTGAATGTCAATAACACCTTGCTTTTGATTGTCCCTTAGTAGGTGATACTTGACATTGATGTGTTTGGTCCTGGATTGACCCTTTCTGATTGAGTAAACTTTATACAACCCTGGTTATCTTCAAAAATGGGAATTGGTTTTGACATGTCTATCCCAATGTCCACAAAAAGTTGACAAATCCATATTGCTTCTTGACAAGCGTGTGCTGCTTCATCGTACTCTGCTTCAGTTGAAGATAGAGCGACAGTTGTTTGTTTTCGACTAAACCAACTTATGGTTCCTTCCCCATACTGGAAGATGAATCCTCTTGTTGATTTGTGGTCTGTACAGACTCCGGCCCAATCAGTAGCCACATATCCAAGCAGTTTTGGAAGTGATGTTGTTGGTGATAGTAACTTCATCTGAATTGTTCCTTTGAGGTACTGCATCACTCTCTTCACTGCATTCCAATCACGCTGACAGGGCGCTGAAACTTTTCTGCATTGTATGCCCACTGCTGCGGCTATGTCTGGTCTTATCACAGTGGCAACATATAGCAGCTTACCGATTGCTTTGCGAGGCATTTCATTGTCGGGTAGCAAGTTTTCTGCTTCATTGCTCTTTTGATAGCCTGGTTCCATAGTTTTCATTTCCTTTGCATCTTGCATATGGAATTGTTCCAAGATTTCTGAGATTTTCTGAGATT
The DNA here is from genome assembly GCA_018402905.1 of Glandirana rugosa. Lineage (NCBI taxonomy): Eukaryota > Metazoa > Chordata > Amphibia > Anura > Ranidae > Glandirana > Glandirana rugosa. The sequence goes on from BLSH010179556.1 coordinate 245,784, forward strand.
GGTTGAGAAGATAACTTCCATTTTCTTCTCTCTCTATTTGGATTCCCAGATAGTAGCTAATGTTTCCTAGCTCTTTGATTTCAAATTTTTCTTTCAGCTTGTGAACTATCTGATTGTAATCCCCTTCTTGTTTAAAACAAGTTATAATGTCATCGACATAGATAAGGATGTATATCCATCTGTCTCCTTGATTCTTGGAGTAGAGACAGGGGTCTGCTTTACTTCTTGAGACTCCCTCTCTGGTAAGTACTTTGTTCACTTTCTCATTCCACATCCTTGCGGATTGCTTAAGACAGTAGATGCTCTTCTGTAGTTTACACACTAGTTTGTCTCCTTGCTCTAACCCTGGTGGTTGCTCCATGTAGAGGTCTTCCTTAATGTCTCTATATAGAAAAGCAGTTTTACTGTCTAGGTGTGTCACTTGCATGCCCTTCCTGGCTGCAACGCTAAGAAGCGATTTGATGGTGGAGTGTTTTACGACGGGAGCAAATGTCATCATAATCTTCACCAAATATCTGGGCGTAACCCCGCAACTAGTCTGGCTTTGTATTTGTGGATATTTGTGGATATTCCCTTCTTTATCTGACTTTACTTTGAAAGTCCACTTACTTCCTATAGTTTTGCGGTTAGAAGGGAGCTCTGTGAGTGTCCAGATTTTATCTTCTTGAAGTAACTTTAATTCTTCTTCTGCTGCTTTTCTCCATTTATTGGCTTCACATTTTGGCAGTTTTTCAATGTCTTCCCAGGATGTTGTTTCAAGTATGCTGTGTGTTTTGACAGTGTATAACAGCTTGCGGGGTGGTATCCCCTTTATAGTCCGAGAGGATCTTCTGACTTCAGACAGTTCAGCAGAATATGGTAGGGAACTTGATTTAGGCATTGTGAGTTCCACCTCTTGCTCTGATTCCTGCACAGGTTCACTTTGATCAACCTTATCTTCTGGTTTGCTTGGCATATTCACTTCACAGCTTTCAGAGATTGGTGTTTCTGGGGATGGACTCTCATCAAAATAAACACTACAGCTTACTGTCACTTTGTCTGTCTTAGGGTGTAGAATGCCATCTATGGTTCTGTTTTTCAGCTTGGATTGCTTTTCATTTGGAATACAGGCATATGATTTACATCCTAATACTCTGAATTGCCCAATACTAGGCTTTGATTCATGCCACATTTCGAACGTAGAGGGTAGTCTGTACTGTAGGTTGCAGTCATGACTGCTTCTCCCCAGTACTTGTGAGGTAGGTTGGCATTTAACAACATGCACCTGACCATTTTTCCTTTCTGCTACATTGTTTTGTTCAGGAGTGTATGGTGTGGTTATTGGGTGAACTATTCCTTGTCTCTTCAGATATAAGGCCACTTCTCTCCTTTTGTATTCTCCTCCATTGTTGGTGTGTATTATTCCTGGTTTGCAGTGGAATTTGTTGCTAGACGTGGCAACAAACTCTTGAAGTTTCTCTGAAGTTTCATTATTGTGTATCATCAGATAAGTAATTGTGTACCTGGAATAGTCATCAATGAAAGTCAATATACAGTATATCTGTTCCTGCCTGACGTGGGCGTTTTCATTGGACCACATACATCACTGTGTATGAGCTGCAGGGGATGGGTGGTTTTCTTTCAGATGAGTGTGGAAGGGAAGCACATGTGGCTTTTGCTTCAATACAGCACTTGCATTTCATGAGCACTTTGCAAGGTGTTATTGTCAAATATTCTGATAAGCCACCCTTTATAATATCCTGTATAGCTTCTGGATTTCTGTTCCCCAGCAGCCTGTGCCATAAGTGAATACATTTGCTGTGTGAGTCATGAGAGACTATATTGGCTTGCTGGTCTGTGGTGATGAGCATGTATAGGTGATCATCCAGTTTTCCTTTTGCGAGAAATCGCTTATTATTGTGAATTGTGCATTCATCACCCTGGAACTTAAAGGGTAACTCCACTTTCGTGGGGGGAAAAATTAGCAAATAAAGAAAAAATAATATAGCTCATATAATCACTAATCATATTGTAATTGAATGTTATTAAAAATTACCTTTCCTTTTCAATTTGCAGCCGATGTCCTTTTCTGAGAATGCATTGCAATATGGCTACCTGGAGTTGTTCTGTACACAGAGCGTGTACTGACCACTCCCTAGAAACATCATTTCCTGCTTGTGTGATTGGCTCACCAATTTAACCAGAAGTTTGCCTAAGATACAAGTCAGATTTCAGGCATCCTCTGCAACAAAATTTTCATTTTTGGAGAGATACTTTTAATAGGAACACGTCTAAAGGGATGCAGGCCAGCAGCTTTCATCATTAGTGCCCAGCAGGTGCACACCTGACTGCTAGTTATGAAACCACTCTCATTGGACCCACTCAGTACAGGGACACAGACGGATTTCTTCAGAATAAGAAAAGGTAGGAATCTGCAACAAACTTTGTTATAATCCTTGCATAGATCACCCAGAGGGGAATGTTTTTTCTCAACAAAAGCGGAGTTACACTTTAACTGTGAGACCATTGTTTGCAAGAATTTTCACTGATAGAAGGCTGCCTTCTAGTTCTGGAACATACAGCACTTTCTTTACAAGGATACTCTGCTTGCCTTGTGGTGTGATGCAGTTCAGGAAACATTGGCCTTTACCTTCCACAGTGATGCTTTTTCCATTTGCTAAGAAAACTTTGTCTTTTGTAATCAATGTTTGTGAAGAAGGTCGCATCGCTAGTCATGTGGCTTGTCGCACCTGAGTCTATGCAAGCCATGCGGCTTGCCGCTCTGTGTCACTTTAAATATGCTACTCCATGGTGTGTCTGCAGTTTCCATTGTGGCTGCTTTGACTCTTTCTTTTGTGGATAGCTCCAGCTTTCGCTGCTCAGATTTCCAGATAGAACAGTTCTTTTTTAAGTGACCAATCTTTTTACAGTGAAATCAGGCTCTGTTTCTTTGTTGTGCTTTGAGCCTTTTTACATCTTCAGAGCTCTGTTATCATGGTACATATTTTATTTCCTTCTGTCATATTCATCGATTAATTTGCCTTTCATATATTCCAGCGTCAGTTTCTGCTCGGGTCTTGTTTCTAAAACGTTAATAAGAGCAGTATATGTCTCTGAAAGGCTGCAGAGGAGCACGGCAACAATATGGTTATCTTTGATGTCCTCTCTGATGGCACGTAGCTGCTCTATGATCTCTAGCGTAGCATTCACATGTTCACACATTCGCTGGCCTTCTTTTAGTCTCATCCCATACAGCTTTCATAGCAAAAACAGCTTACTGTTCAGACTTGATCACTTATGCAGCCTTTGTAATGGAGTCCACATACCTTTGGCCATTTTCTCTGTTCTTATGTGGATAAGCTGGTCATCTTCCACTAGTAAACTTATAATCACTTTTGCCTGTCTATCCTTTCGGTCCCAGTCCTCTGTCTCTCTTGTGGTTCTGTCTGTATTCAGCACTTGCCACAAGTCCTCCTTGATAAAAAGCATTTCTAGCTTAAACTTCCATAGCTGGTAATTGGCTTTGTTCAATTATGCTATTGCAAACTTCACATCTGAACCACTTGCCATCTTTCAGCAGCCTGTATACAGTACTCACTGATTCACTGTAGAATTCTTTCCATTGCCTGGGCTTGCAGTATCCGCTTCACTGCCTGGGTGCTGCTGCGTGCGCTGGGTCCATAACCTGTCAGCAGGTTATTGAATCATGCACTTGGAAGCTTGTTGTATGCAGAGAATGCTTTAGTTTAATGGAGGAATATATTACATGCCTTTTATCATAGACGGAAGAGAACAACAAACAAGTACACACTTAGATACAGAAGGTACATCCTGTTATTACTTTATACCATAGAATATACACTATCATACTGCCAGTGCTGGTATAGACAGGTATAATGTATATGTATAGTTCAGTATATACAGTATATAAAGCTACTATGCTGTTGCTCTTCCAACACTTTGCAGATCTTTGCATTCCCCTGCTGCCCTTGCTGTGCTCTACAGTACTGCAGCTGGCTCTGCTGCCCCTGTGCAGGCTTTGATCCACCACAGTGATGTGAGCATTCTATATAATTGGTTATATTATCACTATATATATTATGTTCTGTTATTGATTTTAGTATAGTTTCTTAATCATAGTGGTACCTATAGTAGGGCATATGATCTAGATTTTGTCAGCACCTGGATCTTGTGGAGGCAATTCATGTCTATATTTTATCTATGTATTTTAATATTTTGAATAAATATATTACATTGTATATGATTGCTTTGTGTGGTCTACCATATTAACCCTATAAAGTCCGATCCGTATAGGCTGTGCTTGAATTATTTCAGCCCGCAACTATTTTTCCTCTGCTATTTACTTTCAATATCTAAGGACTACATATCCCATGGCACCTTGCTGCCTACAAGCAGTGATTCCTGTAGTAACTCCGCCTCCTGAAACTCCTCCTCTCAGCCACTCTGTAGTTCAGAAGGCAGGCTCTGTGGAATGTGATACAGCAGTGCCTACTCACGGGGCATAGTTCGCAAACTACTAGATCATTCAGAGTAACAAGAGTAGGCTAGAAATAATTGAAATACAATGTGGAATTGAAAATATGATTCTCCATTTTCACACTTAAAGCTTTAAAGATTTTTTTTGTGGAAGAATGGGTATTTTTTATTTTTCTGCTCAGAGTTCAGCTTTAAAATATATATATATATTTTTTTTAGAGTTGGGCTTTAAGCCAAATTCATTTCAGTTTTTACAGTTTCTAGGTTTTTTCCTTCTACGTGTTTTACGCTAAAAAGAAAAGTATTTTACCTTTTCCAACATCGATTATTGAGATACCTCAACCAAGCCGGTATTTGAATGTTCAATTGATTTACTCCTCCTGAGGGAATTTATTTATCCTAGCTCAGCTTTTTCTGTTGTACAATGTTTCACTTGTTTATGCTACCATTTTCAAATAAGCTCTTTGCTGGAAGAATGGTGTGCGTAAAATACTGCACTGGTAGCTAAACGGTGGAAGAACAAAAGATAGAAGAAAGCAAACTACTATTCATTATAGGATTATTTATAAAAGCATTCAAAAAACATTTCATAAATGCTGCAACATTTGTATGAATTCTGTCCCATAGAACCCTCTTTTTGGCTTATTTGTTATTCTAGTGGAAAGTGCAATAACTATCTATAAATGCAGCTGTACATATCATATTAATAAAAATTATTGTTCTATACACATAAATAAACAATAGCAGCCAGCACTAAAATCGTAACAAAAAATGTGTGAATGAATAAAATAAAAACAGTGCAGCGCTAAAAATCAAGTGTTGAATATTAGCATATCAACATACCGTGATATACAGATATAAATAAAAAACTAAAAAAACACAGCGCTACTTCCAAATAAGAGCAGCAGCCAAATACCCAATCAGTATCACAAATAGCCGTTAACAAAGGGCTGCGCTAATTCGTTCATAAGTTCATATGGTCAATCAGTCCAAATGATGTCTTCGAATAACCCAGGTGAAACAGGAGAGACTGGCGTGTAATCAAGGAGGCAACACAGAAGAGCTCATCCCTGAGCTTAGCTGAGTATATGGTGGTGCCATCAAGGATCAACTGAGGAGGGAGACATCCGGTCATTACACGGAAAACATCACTATCAAGCGTTTTTGGTCTATCTGTCTGGTAAGCCTTTAATATATTGGTGGTGGATCACAGATTGCAGTGTTGCAGCACTTCGGGTGAACACTATATCAGTAAAGTGGATTTGTAGTGCATCACCTCCATCTATCTTTGGAATACAGAATATTTATTCCGGGTTATTGGAAGACATCATTTGGACTGATTGACCATATGAACTTATGAACGAATTTGCGCAGCCCTTTGTTAACGGATACAGGTATAAATGCAATGTGATTAACATATACAAAAACTCGAAACACCACCAAGTAATTGATAATGTCTCAAAAAATAAGGTGCATTGTGCAAATAATGAAACAAGATTAGTTGTACAGTCCCCTTGGTGATCAATACATACATGATGATGGGAGGAAATCCAAAAGTGTAGGACTAAAGGAGTCCCCACCGTGTGTATATCCACCACCCAGGGGAGAGGGTTAAACACGCTTACCACACGCTTACCATGCTTTGGTAGCATCAAACAGTCATGTCATAGCAGAGCTCTGAATAGCGACTGGTACAATCCTCGTCCTCAGCTGAGCCACTTCAGATGACCGCAACTCAGTAAGTGGAAGTGTGAATCAAGATGGTAAAGTTCAAGGTGGTAAAACAGCCTCCTTCCACCATAAAACTGTTTTACATGGTGGAAAACCATATGCTTACAGGTTAATTTAAAATAAAAAGGCTTTACATAGATTCCAAGATATATTGCATCAAGTAAAAAATCTCCTCTGAAACCATAAAATCCAAAAAAGGCGCAATGCCATGGAAAGAACTCATCAAGGCTAACGCATTTCATCTACAAAGACTTTAACTGGGGTTGAAGTCTCTGTAGACGAAACGTGTAGGATTTTGTTGTTTTGTTGTTTTTTTAAACGGTTTTATGGTGGATGGAGGCTTTTTTACCATCTTGATCCACACTTTCACTTACTGACTTGAGATTGTCTGCAGTGGCTCAGCTGAGGACGAGGAATCATACCATTCACTATCCAGAGCTCTGCTATTACATGCCTGTTTAATGCTACCGTCTCCCCTGGGTTGTGGATGTGCACACGGCAGTGACTCCTTTAGTCCTACATCTCTGTATTTCACTTTATTTTTGAGGCATTATCAATCACTTGGTGGTGTTAGAGTTTTGCTGTACATATCACAGTCCTTCATTTTCTGCATCTCAGTGTAGCAATCAAACCTCTTATCGGTTGTCATGGTTACTTGCACTTTGCTCTGCCCAATTAACTACTTGCCAACCAGGCTTTTTCAGGCACTCTTTGTTTACTAATTGAAATCAGTATTTTTTGCTAGAAAAATACTTTTAACCCCCCCGCCCCAAACATTATATACATTTTTTTTGCAGAGACCCTAGGGAATAAAATTGTTGCAATTTTTTATGTCACACGGTATTTGCAAACAAAATAAAATACAATTTAATGAATTAAAAAGAAAAAAAACCCCACAATATTTACCCCAATTTTTTATATAAAGGCAAAGACAATGTTATGCTGAGTAAATAGATACCCAACAGGACTTGCTTTATGCTTTAACTACTTCAGCCCCGGAAGGATTTTACACTTTAGGACCAGAGCCCTTTTTGCGATTCGGCGCTGCGTCGCTTTAACTGACAATTGCGCAGGCGTGCAATGTTGTACCAAAACGAAATTTGCGTCCTTTTTTTCCCACAAAACGAGCTTTCTTTTGGTGGTATTTGATCACCGCTGCGCCATTTCTGATCGCCGCTATAAACAAAAGAAGAGCGACAATTTTGCAAAAAAACCCAAATTTCTTACTTTTTGCTAAAATACAAATCCAAAAAAAAATTATAAAAAAACATTTTTTTCAATGGTTTTGGTCGATTTTATATTATTCCTCATATTTGTGATTAAAAAAATCGCAATCAGCGTTTATTGATTGGTTTGTGCAAAAGTTGCCGTGTTTACGGATGAGGAGAATTCATTTTTGGGGTTTTTATTTATTTATTTTTTTTTTACAAGTAATGGCGGCGATCTGCGATTTTTAGCGGTACTGCGATATTGGGACAGACATGTCGGACCATTTTGACACTTGTTTGGGACCATTGGCATTTATACAGCGATCAGTGCTATAAAATGCACTGATTACTGTGTAAATGCCATTGGCAGTGAAGGGGTTAACCTGCAGGGGGCGCTCTAAGGGTTAACTGTGTTCCCCGGGCGTGTTCTAACTGTGTGGGGGCTGCCCTAGCAGGGGAAGGGGAGCGATCACAGCTTCCATATAGAGGAAGGCTGTGATCACAGCCCTTCCCCCTCTCACAGAACGGAGATCAGTGTTTACATTCATGGACCTCCGTTCTTTCACTCTGGGGGGGGCATCGTGGGTAGCCGGCGGAGATCGAGTCCGCCGCACCCGCTCCCTGGCCCCCCCCGGACAAAGTGAGCGCGTGAGAGCGCCTCCGGCGGTACGCGCGCGCCCACAGTGTTCGATCTCGCAGCCGCCGTCGTATGATGGCGTTTTGCGATATCAAACCACCTTGTCGCCGTCAACCTGCAACCTAAATTGTGCACGCTCGTGGAATGGCGACAAACTACGGTGCTTAAACATCTCGATTGGCGAAAATCTCCATAGGCCAAGCTTTAAAAACCTTTGCAGGTTACCTGTTTAGAGTTACAGAGGAGGTCTAGCACTAGAATTATGTGGTGCGATTACCATTTACATATGCATGCACGACTTACACATGTGCTCGCTTCTGCACACAAACACGGAGGGATGAAGTGTTTTACTTTTTTTTTTTTTTTTTTTGTTTATTTTACTTTTTATTTTTACACTGTCATTTTTTGTGTGAACACTTTTATTCCTGTTATAAGGAATGTAAACATCCCTTGTAATGGAAATAAGGTGACAGTTCCTCTTTACAGAGACATCTGGGGTCAATAAGACCCCATATCTCTCCTTTACCTTTAAAAGCAATAGATCAAAAAAAGAGAAAAAAATATTTTTGATCCTTTGCTTTATATAAAACAAATGATTTACTTCCAGCCCGGCGAGGGGGGGAGGGGGCATGAGAAAGCCGACCGCTGGCTGCAAAAAAACATACCGAGGTATGGTTTTAATCCCAGTAAACCACTTGCAAGCCTCAATGTACATATAGGTATTGCGGTCAGCAAGTGATTTTTCTACTTTATGTAAGACATATTTGCTGTTTAAGACCTATGCTGTACTTTGTCTATGGTTTATTTACTCATTAGCCCAGATGCAAGCGCAGGTCCCTTTAACTCCATTTTTCACAGCTACCTGGGTTTCTGGACATGCACAGGGAAGATATGTTTCCCTTCTTTATTCCCTTAGCTGCTCAGAGCACCACACAAGATGAAGCAGATGTCGTTGGAAAGTAATCTGCAGTCAGATGAGAGGTCCAATAATGAGGCCCCCAACTATGAATGATGCTCTGCTGGACCTGGTAATATCAAACCATGCAGATCTTATTACTAATGTTAATATAAAGGAACATCTGGATAGCAGTGACCATAACATGATTTCATTTAATGTTAGCTGTAAGCAACAAACACATACGGGAAAATAAAAACAGTTAAAAAAATCTTCCAAGGATGAGGGCGGCTCTCCAGGACTTAGACTGGGAGGGAATATTGGCATCAATTAACACAGAACAGAAATGGGAATTCTTAAAAAAGATTGTCTGTGAACTCACTGCAAAGTATATTCCCATGGGCAATAAGTTTAAAAGGTTAATAATAAAACCTATGTGGCTCACAGCCAAAGTTAAAAAAAACTATAAATAATAAGAAAAGAGCTTTTAAAAAATATAGAAATGAAGGAACACTATCATCGTTTAAATGTTACAAAGAATATAACAAAATATGTAAAAAGGAAATCAAGGATGCAAAAATTCAAAGCGGGAAAGCGAACAACAGATTGCAAATGATAGTAGTACAAACACCCAAAAAAAATCTTCCAATATATTATTAGTAAAAAGGTCAGGTCTGAGTATGTAGGCCCTTTACAAAATAATCTAGAGTGGGTGACTGGGGACAAAGACAAGGCAGATTGATTAAATACCTTATTCAGCTCTTTGTATACAAAGGAGCATGGGGGAGCTCATGTCCATAATGGTGATGGCTTTGACACAGCCCCAAATAATACACAATGGCTCAAAAGTGATATGGTCCAGAAATATTTAGATGGAATAAAGGTGGACAAAGCACCTGGACCAGATGGCATCCACCCACTGATCCTAAAAGAATTGAGCTCTGTCATTTCAAAGTCATTGTATCTAATTTTTAGGGACTCATTAATGACTGAAATAGTACCACTGGATTGGCATAAGGCCAATGTGATGCCCATATTTAATAAGGGTTCAAAGTCAAGTAACTATAGACCTGTTAGTTTAACTTCTATAGTTGAGAAGATACTGGAGAGTTTAATAAAAGACTGCATAGATGAGTTCTTGCTGAGAAAAAACATGTTAAGCAACAGGATTCATGAAAGACAGAAGGTGTCAAACAATTCTGATTTCTTTTTATGAGGAATTGAGTAAAACCTTGGACAGAGGGGTGGCTGTGGACGTGGTTTACTTGGATTTTGCAAAAGCATTTGACAGGTAAAGTCTACAGGCTTGGAAAGATCAGTTTGTAAATGGATAGAAAACTGCCAAAAGACCGAATTCAGAGAGTAGTGGTTAATGATTCTTACTCTGAATGGTCTAAGGTTATCAGTGGTGTACCCCAAGGTTCAGTGTGGGGAACCTTACTTTTTAATGTCTTTAAAAATGATATGGGGTCTGGGATTAAAAGTACGATTTCAGTCTTTGCAGATGACACCAAGCTATGCAGTGGAATAACGACCTCAATGCACTGCTTAATTGGCGACTATTTGGCAGATGAGGTTTAATGTAGATAAATGTAAAGTTATGCACTTGGCGGCTAAGAATATGCATGCATCATACATACTAGGGGGGTACAACTGGGGGGATCCATAGTGGAGAAGGATCTGGGGGTTTTGGTAGATCATAAGCTTAATAATGGCATGCAATGCCAAACTGCGGTTTCCAAAGCAAGCAAAATCCTCATCTGGAATATGCAGTTCCGTTTTGGGCATCGGTTCACAAAAAGGATATAGGAGAACTGGAGAAAGGGCAACCGAACTGATAAAAGGCATGGAGGAGCTCAGCTATGAGGAAAGATTATAGGAACTACAATTATTCTCTCTTGAGAAAAGGAGATTAAATTAAGGGGGATGTGATCAATATGTACAAATACATAAGTGATCCATATAGTGAACTTGGTGTTGAGTTATTCAGTTTAAGGTCATCACAGAGGGCAAGGGGGCACACTTTACGCCTCGAGGAAAAGGCTTCTTCACAGTTAGAGCTGTGAAAATGTGGAATAGACTCCCTCCAGAGGTGGTTCTGTCCAGCTCAGTAGATTGCTTTAAGAAAGGCCTGGATTCTTTCCTAAATGTACATAATATAACTGCGTACTAACATTTATAGGTAAAGTTGATCCAGGGAATATCCGATTGCCTCTCGGGGGATCAGGAAGGAATTTTTTCCCCTGCTATAGCAAATTGGATCCATGCTTTGCTGGGGTTTCTTGCCTTCCTCTGTATCAACTCTGGGTATAAGATTGTGTATATGGGGTTGTATGATATATATATATATATATTTTTTTTTTTTATGGTTGAACTAGATGGACTTGTGTCTTTTTTCATCCTGACTAGCTATGTAACTATGTCAGAATCTGTGTGCACGCTGCCAGGCCAGAACCTATTAGCATGCAGCTTAGTCACAGCTAATCTGAGAAGCCATTCCCCAATTGCTACCAGAGGACTATGGTTCCAGTGGGTTGGCACTTCATCCTTGGGCCTTGGATCCCTCCAGCTGTTCACCTATGTTACCAGCGCTACCCTGGACTTCACTTTGAGGGATGCTGTCTATGAGGATAATAGCAAGTAACTGTGTTCTGTACTGTTTTACTGTGATTCTCAGCTTGACTCTCAATATGCGGCCATATGTTACCCTGATTGAGTCACTGAGACAATGCTGTGAAGAGGCTGTGAAGAGTTCACGTCTGTGCAGCTTTCATAATCAGATTCTGTAGTTTATGCATTTTTTTGCCAACCTGAACATGTTTTGCATTATTGCTTCTAACTGCAATTTACAGTTAACCTCTGATAATTCATCCAATTACCCATTTTGATAAAAACAATACTTCCAATAAAGACAGCGGATTCATACAAATCATAAATAGATTATGCATACTGGAGGAGTAGTATCAAAATAAGAATTGTTTCCACTCTCTGTTAGTACTATGAAAGTAGCACCAGCAATTTTCATTAAATGTAATATGTCCAATGTTTTGCCTAAGCAACCCAACCTTATTCCTCAATTAGTTTTTGTTTTGGCCTGTCAGAGCATAAAAGCGTTTTGTATTACACAAGGTTCTCACCCAGGCAGGTTGAGGGACTCTTGGCTGCTTGAGTCATATGGAGAAAACTGGATTTCAGTTTCCTTAGATATTGGCAAAATGTGGTTTAATTCTTAGAAGCTGGAGGCTTTGTACAGATTTTAGAAGGAATGAAACCTTTAACCTCTGAAAACCAGCATCTCAATTGTGCAGGTGCGCACAGATCTTTTAGGATTGTAAGCAGGTGGAGTTAAATAGTTAAAATGATGTTGCTGCAGTATACTTCCTGTCTGAGTTTGCTTATACCTATAAATACAGGAGGAAGAAGGTTGAGGAAGGCTGTGGGGGTAAAGAGTTATGGACTAGAGGATTTAGTCAGTGGAAGAGTTACAATCTACTTTGAGTGGGACCCTTCAATGGGACTATGGACTTGGACTGTTTCCTATCCCTTCTGTAGGGGGCATCTTTCTCCAGGAAAGGTATGCGCACCCCAGCAACCATGAGAAAAAGATGCTGAGATGCACATGTAAGAGCTACATGTTGATACACCAAGGTAAAAAATAATGTGAGTCGGGAAGGAGGAGTAGGCAGGAGAGTCCCAATGGTGGGGTGGTGCGATGTACACAGGGCTGGTCCGAGGGACCTGGCCTAGAATTACAGCACAGCAAGGCCTATAAAATTTATCGGAGTGGTTCCCTTCCTAAACTTTGGGTGGAATCTACAGAAGGTTGAGTGTCATTAAGAGCTCATGGGAGAGATAGTGTTCTACACTGTCATTCCCAAATTGTCCCCACAGTTGGTGCCAGGGCAAGAGTCACTGGCAGAATAAGTAACAACTATGTTTTCCTCCGGTTTGGGAAGTTAGGATTACCTCCAATCAGAAGAGGGCACTAACCCACATACTAACACGATAGTTGTTCAGGGCTACTCCCTCCCTAGGAGTCAATGTAGCTGCAATGGAACAGCTAGATTACTTGCAAATGTGCACACAAAGTTTTCAGTGCTGTCTGGAGGAACAGGCAAGGGCCACAATCTGTGAGGCCAGTACAAGCCAGGAGGCTGGTGTGAAGTTGTTGTTTTTCTGAGCAATGTTGAAAACCCCTGCAAGGGTAACCCTATGTGTGAAGTGGGGAAAACAGCCCTAATAAAAAGATTCTGTCAAGTGGACAACACTAGCTTGAACTAATCCTGCCACATAAGGAAATCGTTTTTGTGTTAATCCTTGGCAAGGTTTCTAACCTGAAGACGTTGGCAGTACAGTACACCATGTTGCAGACTGAGAATGCCAAGTCACTTAGACTTAGCAGAACTTAGCAATAGTGTAGTCAGGCTGCCCTGCAAGGCAGGGGGTTGTTAGGTGGGAAAAAGACCAGGGGCTTCAGCCCAGAGAAATGTGCTACGCGAAATGTGGCTTAAACTAAATAGTGGGTGTGGCTTAGAGGGGGCGTGGCTCGAGTCTGAGATGAACGAGGGATGGAGGAAGGAAGAAAGAAAGAGATAGGGAGGGAAGGAGAGAGAAGAGAAAGAAAGAAAGAGGGATGGAGGGACAGCAGGCCCAGATCCTATACCACAATAGCAATATGTGTATTCCAGAAAGCTTAACAATCAGCAGATAACGATAATCCAAACACCTGGTGTTAGCGCTTCAATCATACCGGCACCATGGTTGCTATGGTGTCAGGATGATTGAAGCGCATTATTTCTATTATTACATTGTAATATAAAATGAAATAGTTCAACTCACCATAATGCAGAATCAGTGGGAGCCCCGAGTGTGTCATTTGCTACGTCGCCTGCCACCAGATGTCATCAGGTGTTCCCAGCGGAGTGCTTCCTTCCATCAGGTGTCCCCAGCAGTCAGAGTGCCTCCTTACAATGGATTGTCCCCAGCAGTCAGTGTGACTCCTTGGGGTGTGCCCAGCAGTCAGTGTGCCTCCTTGGGGTGTGCCCAGCAGTCAGTGTGCCTCCTTGGGGTGGGTCCAGCAGTCAGTGTGCCTCATTGGGGTGTCCCCAGCAGTCAGTGTGTCTCCTTGGGGTGTGCCCAGCAGTCAGTGTGCCTCCTTGGGGTGTCCCCAGAAGTCAGTGTGCCTCCTTGGGGTGTCCCCAGCAGTCAGTGTGCCTCCTTGGGGTGTGCCCAGCAGTCAGTGTGCCTCCTTGGGGTGTGCCCAGCAGTCAGTGTGCCTCCTTGGGGTGTGCCCAGCAGTCGGTGTGCCTCCTTGGGGTGGGTCCAGCAGTCAGTGTGCCTCATTGGGGTGTCCCCAGCAGTCAGTGTGTCTCCTTGGGGTGTGCCCAGCAGTCAGTGTGCCTCCTTGGGGTGTCCCCAGAAGTCAGTGTGCCTCCTTGGGGTGTCCCCAGCAGTCAGTGTGCCTCCTTGGGGTGTGCCCAGCAGTCAGTGTGCCTCCTTGGGGTGTGCCCAGCAGTCAGTGTGCCTCCTTGGGGAGTCCCCAGCAGTCAGTGTGCCCCTTGGGGTGTGCCCAGCAGTCAGTGTGCCTCCTTGGGGTGTCCCCAGCAGTCAGTGTGCCTCCTTGGGGTGTGCTCTGCAGTCAGTGTGCCTCCTTGGGTTGTTCCCAGCAGTCAGTGTGTCTCCTTTGGGTGTATCCAGCAGTCAGTGTGCCTCCTTGGGGTGTATCCAGCAGTCAGTGTGCATCCTTGGCGTGTATCCAGCAGTCAGTGTGCCCCTTATATCAGGTGTCCCTGGAATCTCCATCACCATTGCCAAAAGACCCGCTCCCGCCATTGCAAAAGACCCACATGGTCACTCCGAGGGAAAGAAACAAGAGGTGGAGCCAGCTGCTAATAGAAATGTAGCTAATGGTAGCCTGGTCCGCCTCTTGTTTCTTCCCCCTCCGCAAGTGACAATGCTTCAGTAGAGCTGCCGGTCGGATACATCACCAGTGCCGGCCCCGGACCTCTAGCGGTGGGTGGCTCTGGTGATTCTCTGGGAATGCTTGGGAGCCTCGGGGCTAATTATAGCCTTCTCCGTGCCCAAGCCCCGGGGCTTTTCGGGGGCACCCGCGGGGCTGTAGCCCTGTCAGCCCTCCCTTAGCAACTCCCCTGCCTGCAAGCTCTATCAGTTAGCCAATGGGCTCCTTATATGATACACCAGATAGGCAACCCAACAGCCATTTGAAGGAGTGCACACGGCAGGCTGACAATTCTGCTGCTAACTGCGAGACAGTGCTTAGTGTTGTCAGCCTAACATACTGAAGAATGGATACGGAGTTTATGTACACTTTAATAGTTAAATTGTAGCTTGACTGATCAAAAATATGCCAGTTGCTTGCCGCAGCTTACCATGCTTGAGTGATGCAAGAAAATCCTTAGCATTTCTAAATGAAACCAGGCCAGACTTACAATTGAAACTTGATTTCTTTGGCATTTTCCAGGATGACAGATATGTCCAAATTAGTGGTCTGATTACCAGTCTGTTCTTACTCACCTCTGATTTCATTAAAACAACCTTACAATACTATCATATTGTATATTTCCCAAGGTGTAAAAAGTTTTCTATAGTAACTAAAAGGAAATTCAGTCGCTTCTATGTCCTAAAAGGCTGTCAAACAGATAAACGAATGTGACTGGGAAAGCCTTATTACACTATAGCTGCCTTTTTTCCAGTTTGGCCTGACCGACAAGGCCACTTTTCCATAAGCACCCAGGAAGGGGGGGGGGGGGGCTCTAAAAACAGGCAGTTGAACTGTGGTTTTACTGCCCCCAATTGCCCACCTAAAGCCTACGTTACAGCTGAGGGGGGCTGTTCACATGCCATGGGCATTCATCCCTGGGCCCATACTGCCATAAAGGTTAATGCATTGTCCAGCCTCATCCAGCTGCAGCAGCTTTTAGCCTCACATTGAGTCTCACAGGCTACCAGCATCGGGGCTGGACAGTGTGCCTTCCACCCAAAACACCGGTTCTAATGCATCAGGGCTTAATGCCAAAAGTGAGTGAGGCCTAAATTAATTTGAACATGATTGGGGCAAACATAGGTCTATAGTCTGACAAAAAGATTAGACATGAAAACAAAAAAAGACTCGGACCAATTTTTTCTATTTCTACTATACTATGTTTCCATACACAAAAATGTTTCTGCCATTATGGAATAGGATTTTCTTTGGTCTTAAGATATCCAGGGAATTGCTGCCCGGTTATAATTTAAACCATTATGTGTAAGGGGTATGAGTGCTTTTACTTTAATGATAAAGTTTAAGTAGGGAAGCCTAAGCAGATGGCTGCTTTTGGAAACACTCAGAAATGCTGAAGTTTCTGTAAAGTAAAGCTATAGTTAGGCAGTAAATGTCAGCCTATGGTTTGCAGCTAAATTTGATCAATCAATATTTTGAAGTGGAACGATGCAGTTACATGTCTATTGTATAGCAATATAATTAATATGCAAACAAACTGAACAGTATCAGTAGATCTGTGATATGAGCAGTATGCATATTTTAAAATGTCTCTTCCAATAAAGGCACAGAAATGAACCATTCATTCCATAGCTCCAGCTGACCTGAAATAAATCAATGTGCGTACACTGCAAAGCAAATAGCCAAAGACTTGGGAGAATGCAATAGCTTCACTGACCATCACCTTTCCTTAGGGATTAAAGAACACAAGATTGTTTAACAAGTTTCTCTTCCTTATATTATTCATTGATTAGTCTCAGGAGGCTAATCAATGATGTTGTAGCTGATGGACTAAGCTAAAGAGGACCTTAAGTGACCTGCATTATAAAAGCAACACAGTTATATTCTTAGCAATAACATACCTGAAGGGCACGCAACTGTGCCTAGGTTCAAAGCTGCAGACAGCCTATATTTTTCTACTTATTATGGCTAGGAAGGACATTCTAGAGGCCAATGACCACGCTGTGACAATACTACAGCCACACTACTTAATGATGACAATGGTGGACAGAACCTTCTTCATCCAGAGCAGTGGTCTCTAAACTGCAGCCCGGGGGCCTGATACGACCCTTTACTTGCCTTTACCAAGCCCTTGGGGCACTTTTACTCCCACTGATGCAGGACACTATTCCTCCCACTGACACCAACAGTGGGGCATAATTCCTTTTACTGAGTTACTGATACAAACACGGGACACTATTTCTCCCATTGACACCAACAATGGTGCACTATTGCTCCCCTAATGTTAAAGATGCACTGTTTACTCCCACTGACTCCAGTACAATTTCTGCTCCCAATTGGCCACATTTCGGCCCCTCTAAAGTCTGAAGGACAGTAAACTGGCCCTTTGTTTAGAAAGTTTGGAGACCCCTGGTCCAGAGTATTAATTTGTGGGGTACCTAGTTGTGCACTTGCCATTAA
This sequence comes from Glandirana rugosa, assembly GCA_018402905.1. Classification (NCBI taxonomy): domain Eukaryota; kingdom Metazoa; phylum Chordata; class Amphibia; order Anura; family Ranidae; genus Glandirana; species Glandirana rugosa. The sequence goes on from BLSH010179556.1 coordinate 263,150, forward strand.
AGTACATACAGGTGCTGGTCATATAATTAGAATACCATCAAAAAGTTGATTTATTTCACTAGTTCCATTCAAAAGTGATACTTGTATATTATATTAATTCATATTACACAAACTGATATATTTCAAATGTTTATTTCTTTTAATGTTGATGATTATAACTGACGACTAAGGAAAATCCCAAATTCAGTATCTCAGAAAATTAGAATATTGCGAAAAGGTTCAATATTGAAGACATCTGGTGCCACACTCTGGTCAGCTAATTAACTCAAAACACCTGCAAGGGCCTTTAAATGGTCTCTCAGTCTAGTTCTGTAGGCTACAAAATCATGGGGAAGACTGCTGACTCGACAGTTGTCCAAAAGACAACCACTGGCACCTTGCACGAGGAGGGCAAGACACAAAAGGTCATTGCAAAAGAGGCTGACTGTTCACAGAGCTCTGTGTCCAAGCACATTAGAGAGGCGAAGGGAAGGAAAATATGTGGTAGAAAAAAGTGTACAAGCAATAGGGATAACCGCACCCTGGAGAGGATTGTGAAACAAAACCCATTCAAAAATGTGGGGGAGATTCACAAAGAGTGGACTGCAGCTGGAGTCAGTGCTTCAAGAACCAATACACACAGAAGTATGCAAGACATGGGTTTCAGCTGTCGCATTCCTTGTGTCAAGCCACTCTTGAACAACAGACAGCGTCAGAAGCGTCTCGCTGGGCTAAAGACAAAAAGGACTGGACTGCTGCTGAGTGGTCCAAAGTTATGTTCTCTGATGAAAGTAAATGTTGCATTTCCTTTGGAAATCAGGGTCCCAGAGACTGGAAGAAGAGAGGAGAGGCACACAGTCCACGTTGCTTGAGGTGCAGTGTAAAGTTTTCACAGTCAGTGATGGTTTGGGGTGCCATTTCCCCCACTGATCCCAAACAAATTGTTTTTACTAGGGGTTTCCTTATTTTTTCCCCATAATTTTTATTGTTTTCTGGATAATTTGTACAAACAAGAAGTTATCATACAGAATGTGTCGGATAATTTTAAGGATTCCTCTAAGGTAAAAAAAACTTTGAAAATAGCTGATAAGGAGATGTACAGTTGTGTTCAAAATAATAGCAGTCCAACCTCACTAACCAGATCAATCACTCTTTTTGGTATAAATTATATTTCTATATGGCAAATAATTTAGGTGTAGTAGAGTAATAGAAAACCAACAGACCCAACAGTCATGGCATGCTGCTGATTCTGTGTAAGGCCTCATACACACGGGCGTAATAAAAAAAATAAGCAAAACGTCGGGCCTGACGTCAGGGAAAAATGGCGTCAAAAACGCGATTTCGTCTGCATTTTGCATGAGCGTTAGTGAGCACTAGTGAGCTTCTGCTATTTTGTAACCTGAAAATGCCGGCGCTAAAAACGCCGATTAACGTTGGTACGGCATTAATGTGTGTTAGTAAGCGTTTTGCCGGCTCGGTGTCAAAAACGCCAAAACGCTACAGCCTCGGAATGCACTGGCCGTGGGTTCTACTTTCAGCTCACTAGCACCAATGTCATCAACAGCTCAAAAAACGTCTGCATTTTTATGGGGCCATTGAATAACATGGAAGGCTGTAAAAAACGCGGCGGTAAAAAACGTCCGTGTGTATGAGGCCTAATAGTATCATAAATTGAAAGGGGCGTGTTCAAAATAATAGCAGTGTGGATTTCAATTAGTGAGATCATTCAGTCTGTGAAAAAAGAGGTGTCACACAGGTGGCCCTTATTTAAGGATGAAGGCAGCAAATGTTGTAAAAGCTGGGCATTCTCTCAAAATCTGAGTAAAATGGGTTGTTCCAGACATTGTTCAAAAGAATAGCGTACTTTGATTAAAAAGTTCATTGGAGAGGGGAAAACATATAAAGAAGTGCAGAAACTGATAGGCTACTCAGCTAAAATGATCTCAAATGCTTTAAAATGGCAACCAAAACCAGAAAGACGTGGAAAAAAGGAAAACTACTATTTAAATGGATCGCAAAATAGCCAAAACGGCAAAGACTCAGCCAATGATAAGCTCCAGGGTGATCAAAGAAGGTGTAAAGTTACCTGTGAGTACTGTAACAATTAAAAGACGCCTATGTGAAGCCAAGCTACCCACAAGAACCCCCCTGCAAAGTCCCATTGTTGAAAAAATGACATACTGGAGAGGTTTCAATTTTCCAAAGAACACATTATTTGTCGAAAGAGAAATGACGCAACATTTTGTGGACTGATGAAAGCAAGATTGTTCTTTTTGGGTCTAGGGACCGCAGACAGTTTGTCAGGCGACCCCCCAAACACTGAATTCAAGCACACTGTGAATACAGTAAAGCACAGTGGTGCCAGCATCATGATATAGAGATGTTTCTCATACTATGGTGTTGGGCCTATATATCGTATACCAGGGATCATGGATTGGTTTGAATACATCAAAATACTTGAGGAGGACATGCCCTTGAATTGGGTGTTTCAACAAGACAACAACCCCAAACATACCAGTAAGCAAGCAGCATCTTGGTTCCAGACCAACAAGATTAACGTTATGGAGTGGCCAGCCGAATCCCCGAAGCTTAATCCAATAGAAAACTTGTGGGTCGACATTAACCACTTACCGACCTCCCGCCGTCAATGTACGTCGCTACTTTGACTTGGAATACCGTTGTTATGTCGCATATAGCTGCCATAACCTGGTATCATTTTTTTCACCAGGCGGTCCGCTTTCCGATAAAAGTGGTCTCTGTGGTGGATTCACCACAAGATCACTTTTATTGGGGGCGGGAGAGGGCCCCCCTCCCGTCCCTTTCCGGTCGTCTCCGCCGCTTACCGAATTTACTCGGCATAATATTATCTTTCACAATATAGAAAAAAATTGAGCTAACTTTACTGTTGTCTTATTTTTTAATTTAAAAAAGTTATTTTTTTCCAATAAAATTGCACTTTTAAGACCGCTGTGCAAACACTGTGTGACATAAAGTATTGCAATGACTGCCATTTTATTCTCTAGGGTGTTAGAAAAAAATATATAATGTTTGGGGTTCTAAGTAATTTTCTAGCAAAAAAAAATGATTTTAACTTGTAAACACCAAATCTCAGAAAGAGGCTCGATCATTAAGTGGTTAAAAATGCTGTTTCTGAAGTAAAACCAAGAAATGCAGAGGAATTGTGGAATGTAGTGCAATTGTCCTGGGCAGGAATACCTGTTCACAGGTGCCAGAAGTTGGTTGGCCCCATGCAACACAGATGTGAAGCAGTTCTCAGATACAATGGTTATACAACTAAATATTCGTTCAGTAATTCACAGGAAATCTAAATCTTCTAGCATTTTTCAGTTTATACAGTAAATGTTTGAGATTGTAAAGAAAAATGCAGACACTGCTGTTTTTTGGAAAAGCCCAATATTCATTTTTCTTCACTTTCTGCAAAGTAATAACACATTTGAAACATGTTTTTCATGTTTTGATTTGGAATAGACTGTGCATTGTTCCTAATGCATTTGCATGTATGGAAGTGTAGCGCCCTCCACATAGAGTAAGTAAATTTGGTCAGGCCTGACTGAGAGTCAGACCTGATTGTTTTGATTCTGGGCAGGGGAGTGGCCCATGGAGAGCTGGATATTGCAGGAAGCAACACCCCTTGGTTACCCCCCCCCCTTCTTCAGAAAGTTCCGGAAAAGGGGATTGGAAGAGGAGGTGAGGCTTTCTGAAGTATGTTAAGGAGCCCTGGTCAATCCCCAACCCGGATTGGCAGGGGGCAGGCCTCCTTAAATACTGTGGTCTGCCCAGTGGGGGGAGGAGAAGTTTGGGTGGAAGTGACGGAGATGTAGTGTGGAGGCTGTTAAGGCCCTAGTCTTGGGGGGTGACCTCGGCCTGGGAAAGCTTGGGTGCAGCTTGGAGGAGAGAGAGATACTGGAGGCGAGGCACAAGGGCGAGTGGAAGAGGACAGCAGTAGTGAGAACATTACAAAGAGATCTCCGGGAGGAACTACAAGTAACAGTGAGTGACACAGCCCAAGGGAGTGAGATGCACAAGACAGATTGGGAAGAATACAGTCTGGAGAAGGTGCAGGAGGAAATTGGTGTTTGGTGTCATGTACAGTGTGTGGATGGGCTGGGAGTTGTAGTCCATCGTTGGCTAGCTAGCACCAACTAAGTGACTTTGCTACACAAGGGGAACCTCAACACCTATACCCACCAAGGGTGGTCTGGAGGCTTGATAAGGTCTCACATGTGCTTGCTAGGCTGTACAAATTTGTATGGAGGCTGGTAAATTTCCTTCCAGACCTCACCAGTGGAAGTAAGAAGTGTACAGGAGAGAGAGACAGGAGTTAGCAGTGAAGCAAGAAGTGTGCTGGAGTGAAGTTGAAAAGGGTATATATACTGGAGAGTGTATATACTGGTCCCATGTACAGAACTGTTTGATATTTGGGCATCCCATAACTACTCCAATCCCTATCCAAGTTCAAACCCCAAATAAAAGCAACAAAAACAAAGAGCAAGTCTGTTTTCGGACTCTGGGTGCCAGTAGGAGTATGATTGAGGGCAGTTGTGAGCAGGTGAACCACATCAACCAGCCACCCCTAAGGGGGCCATTGGCTTCATTTGGGGGCTCGTATTCCTGGATTCACCTGTTCTCACGTAATGTTACCAGTCGTTGCCCCTAGCAACTGAAGTGGACCGAGCCGCGGAACTTTGTTAATTTGCCTTTAAATGTGGATTGATCCCGGAAGAAAGTAGTTATTGCCAGCTGAACTGTGCCAGTTGCAAGTGTGCCGTTGTCCATAGCAACCAGAAGGAGCCGTTGCCATCCTATACAGTTATTCATCCAGTTGCCCCAACCAGCGCTGGGAACAGACATCTGCAAGTAATATCCTGCAATTTACTGACTTGTAACCTGAGCTGTCGCCCATGGCAACCACGGCAGGTGATCGTACCCGTGGATTACAAATATGTCCCGAGCCCTGCTGAGGCCGCACATTCCTCACTGGGTTCTAAACATGCCCAGGGCCCTGAAAATGCTGGGCACTTTGAACTGATGCTCAAAAATTCTGCTGTTAATGGTAAAGTGTGCCTGGAACTGTTTCCTGTTGCTAAGGGTGATCGGGGTAAGCGTACTGGAGCTCAGTGGAGAAACTGGGTCAGGGTAGTCCCATACAGGAAGACAAGGGACATTACTAAAATCACCATTGTTACCGGCAACCACCGAAAGGGCAAGCATGCCCGGACAAGTTCTGCTAAAGCCAGCATGTCTGCAAGTTTCTATCCTGCACATCAGGGGTTACAGCAGCGTGACCAGGAAAGAATCTGCCTATCAGGTTCAGTGGCCCCAGCCCGTTGGGAAGTAAGGAGGCAGAACAACGCCCTGGAGGAAACAAAAGTTTCTCTGCGCCCAGCAGATGTCACGAAGCTGCTGAAGATGGTGGAGGGTGGTCGCTTGCTGCCAGCTCTCACATGGTTGCCGGAACAGCCGGAACGGACACTCATGGACATGGGTGTCCAGCTTGTGCACCGCGGGGGATTCGCCTTTGGGGTGGTGGATGGGATGGAAAGACTGTGCCTGCTCTGCCCAGGATGTCGGATACCAACAGGAGTAGTGGAACCATGGGCAAGGTGTGGCCATTGCTACGAGCCATTAATGCGGCGGATGGACATTCAGCGGGATCCACACTACTTTAATGTAGACCTGCGGTCAGGACTCTGCATGCTACAGCCTGAGAGATCCCGGAAGGCTAAGGCGGACCTGGAACCCCCGTAAAGGCGGAGAGACTCCGCCACAAACACAAAAGAGGGAAGGAAAGAAAGGACTGTCATGACTGAAGGCCCCGTCGGGGACCTAGGACCTGTAAGTACTGTTCAGCAGGAACTAGAATCCCCAGCCACACCAGCCATAGATCTACCCATAGCTGTTCCCTGTCCAGCTGAGTCAATACAGGAGGGGGTGTGCCCTCTGGTGAGCTGGAAGAGGAGCAGGGAGACAGACTGCTTGATTGGGGTTCCCCCAGACTGCAAGCCGAGTTTGGGTCCCTGGAAAGACTTTTAGAATGGTCGTCCCCTGAGGAAAGTCCAGATGAGGAAGAGTGGGAGACAGGAGGGTCCTATGGGCTGGAAACTCCATCAGGGGACATGAGAGGACCCGTTTCTGACCCAGACACAGATGAAGCTGCAGGAATCCCTATCACCCACAGTCAACTGTTCCTTAATAGGCCCTCCACTACCCAGACCAGGGCAAGTACCTTCCGGCAACAGGTGATCGGATCCCCTGATACCCTCATCCAACTGGGGAGAGGGAAGGATAAGGAGTTACCTAGGCTCTCCCAGTTCCAACGGGAGGTACAACGTAACGTTGACATGGAGTGGGGCCTAGACTTTCCATACATCCCTCCACATATCATGGATGTCGTGGAGAGCTCCAGAGGGAAGTGGGAGGACGAGATGATATAGGAATATTTGCATGTCCCCAAAGCCCTGAGACGGCAGGACTGTCATGTCTGGAACCACTTTGTGGAGTTGAAGCAGGAGTGGTGCCTGGGGTGTGCCATCTATAGAGCAAGGTCCTTGTGGTGAAGCCAAACCAACCTGCAAGGAGCTACTCCATCTCTGTGAGAGGAGAAGTGTAAGGCCAGAGGAGGCTGCCTGACCCACGCTTCTTCATTTAAAGGTACTGTTGGAGGACTACAGCTTTCTTTGTAGAGGCCAAAGACACAGAGAACTGCTGGAAGACTTCAGGGGTTGTGTTTTTGTTTTTTCCTGACCCTGCTGGCACCAGCCTGCCTCCCTGCGCCCAATGGCAGAGACTTGGCTCATTAAAAGGATGCTGGGGTGAGGTGTGTTCAGGTCTATTCATCTCTAAAGAGGCTGTTGTTCAGGGAGGGGCCCCTCCCATCAGGAACTCTTAAAGAAACCAATTTCATTTGTTTATTTCTTTCCCTTTTTCTGTCTCTGCCAGTGGGATTCTAACCCCTCATTGGCAGGGCAGGCAGGAAAAAGACTCTGTCACAAATGTGCTATGCTGTTGCTCTACTGGGAGGCTAATAACCCCCTTTCAGTAGATGGTTATGGATGTTTAGTTAGTTTGTAGATAATTGTTTGTCTTCTCTTAGGATCCCTGGAAAGGGACGGCTGTCCATCCTCATCCGGCAAGAGTCAACTTCTTCTTCAACAACTACGCGGGCGGAGTACTTTTCTCTCTGGAGAAGTGCTCTGGCCCAGGATGTGCATATTGAATGTATTTACATGCTGTTAGTAGTAGGGACAGTAGATAGGAATGCATATTACTGTGTACAGTTGTAAATAGGCACTGAGATTGGAATATATTTTTGTACTTATTTATTTGTACAGTCCCCCTCCAAGTTTGTTCCCTTTTCCCCTCCCTTTTTATTTGTTCTGGGATGCCCTTGCTCCTGGGCCCAGGAGTAGAGTTGAGCGAACACCTGGATGTTCGGGTTCGGCGGGTTCGGCCAAACTTCGCGGAAACGTTCGGGTTCGGTACCGAACATTATCCGAACTTTACCCCGGACCCCGAACCCCATTGAAGTCAATGGGGACCCGAACTTTTCGGCACAAAAATGACTGTAAAAAAGTCCTGGAAAGTGCTAGAGGGCTGCAAAAGGAAGAAAAATGGGAAATGTTATTAGATCTGCAATCTGTCCCTCAAAGCAGTAGTAATCTCTAACTAGTCCAGTATCAGATTGTTCTGTAATCAGATCGTTCTGTAATGCAGGATGAGAGATCGTTCTGTAATCAGATCGTTCTGTAATGCAGGATGAGAGATAGTTCTGTAATCAGATCGTTCTGTAATGCAGGATTATAGATCTACAATCTGTCCCTCAAAGCAGTAATAGTAATCTCTACCTAGTTATTATCACTGCAATCTGTCCCTCACAGCAGTAGTAGTAATCTCTACCTAGTTATTAGATCTGCAACCTGTCCCTCACAATCTGTCCCTCACAGCGCCGGAAGCATCCTCTCCCTACACTAACCTGAGAGCATGTGACATGCAGCACTGTGACTCATCACATGATGCACTGGCCAATCACAGCCATGCCATTAGTAGGCATGGCTGTGATGGCTTCTAGGGAAAGCCAGTGAAACGCTTGTTGATTGGCTGCCCTGTAGCTATTCAACATGCGTGATAAAATAAAAGAACCCAGAACCCAGAATGGTTCACCTGCTCACAACTGCCCTCAATCACACTCCTACTGACATCCGGAGTCAGAAAACAGGCTTGCTCTTTGTTTTTGTTGCTTTTATTTGGGGATTGGGGTAGTTATGGGATGCCCAAAGATCAAACAGTTCTGTACATGGGACCAGGATATACGCTCTCCAGTATATACACCTCTTTCAACTTCACTCCAGCACACTTCTTGCTTCACTGCTAACTCCTGGTTCCTCTCTCCTGCACACTTCTTACTTCCACTGCTGAGGCCTGGAAGGAAATTTACCAGCCTCTTTACAAACTTGCACGGCCTAGCTAGCATATGTGAGACCTGATGTAGATTTATCAGGCCTTCGGATCACCCTTTGTGGGTATAGGGGTTGAGGTTCCCCTTGTGTAGCAAAGTCACTTAGTTGGTGCTAGCTAGCCAATGATGAGCTACAACTCCCAGCCCATCCGCACACTGTACACGACGTCAGACCCCAATCTCCTCCTGCACCTTCTCCAGACTGTCTTCTTCCCAATCTGTCTTTTGCATCTCACTCCTTGGGCTGTGTCACTCGCTGATACTTGTAGATCCTCCCGGAGTAGTGTTCTCACTCTTGCTGTCCTCTTCCACTCGCCCTTGTGCCTCTCTTCCAGGATCTCTGTTTTCTCCTGGCTGCACCTGAGCTCTCCAAGGCCGAGGTCACCCCCCACCCCCCCAGACTAGGAGCTCCCTCGGGCCTTAACAGCCTCCACACTACTTCATCTCCTTCTCTTCCACCTGAACTTTTCCTCCCCCCACTGGGCAGACGACAGTATTTAAGGAGGCCTGCCCCCTGCCAATCCAGGCTGGGGATTGGTCAGGGCTCCTTGACATACTTCAGAAAGCCTCACCTCCTCTTCCCATCCCCTTCTCCAGAACTTTCTGAAGAAGAGGGGATCGGTAACCAAGGGGTGTTGCTTCCTGCAGTCTCCAACTCTGCCTAGGCCTAGGGTGCCCACGTGTCCTGGATTGCCTGCGACTGTCCTGCAATTGCCATGTTTGTCCCGGGTCCCAGGCACCGTCATTCCGGGACAATACAGTGTCCCGGAATGAACTAGAGGACTCAGCCACCCTACCTGCTACATTTCCAGAACTGGTTGCTAGGGTCGCCCCGACTGGAGTCTACCAACACACTCAGAGCGAGGCCCCTGCTTAGTGCTGTGTAGCTCCAGTCTCCATCCACATCCTCTTTCTCTGGTCTGGCGCCGGCCGAGGGCATACAAAGTGAGGGAGTGACTCGCAGTAAAGTGCTCAGAAAGTGGAGTTGAGCTGACGGGCTGGTTGAGCCGCACGCTAACACTTACACACAGCAGTGGGTGGAGGGGACAACTTTCCTGAGTCTTGTGCTGTTTTAACAGAACAGGGAGTGTCAGATTGTGAGCTGCACTATGCTCATTTCATGGGGGAGAAATGGCCTGGCTTTCACACTGCCCATAACGCTGCTACACTGAGCTGAGGTTGCGGCTTTGCACCCTACATGCCTCCTCTCTTCAGCCATAGCAGTGCCCATATAGAACAAGGACGATCCTCCCAGGTGTGCCTGGCTGGATGGAGGCTTGCACAGTCTAAACAGCAGTAGAAGTGAGTGGAACAGGCTGAGAAAGTTCACTGCACACCGCAGCACCGATTAATGTACAGCCCAGCAATCACCAGAGCTCACAAACTCTTCATTCAACCCATGGAAGCTTCCATTAAGGTGAAGTGCTAACATGTATTTGTAGAACAAGCTGCGTTAGTGTCAGCAATAGCAGATATGTGAAAAGTGCTGTCTGTGTCAGTGTGTGATCAGTGCTTGCAGATTACTGTTCAGTTATCAGCATCTTGCAACTCTGATGAGATCACAGATCGGGAAAACTTCTCTACTCCCCAGGATCATTACAAATCTTTACTGGACATTTACTAAAGATTTCTCTTGGAAAGGAGGTGAGGGTCTGCTATAATTCATTTCCAAACCTGTGTCAGTTAGAAATATAAAAAAACCCTCTGCAGTGACTCTGTATCAATAATTTTGGGATATATGTATGTAGTTGCTTATATAGTACAAGAAATCTGGATTTTAAGCTGACAATAGAAAACAAAATTTAGCCGCAGAGCTGTCCTCTCCCTCTGACAGCCACCATTCCTCCTTCAGAGCCCCTTAAGCTGGGTACACACAGACCAAAAATGCACCAGTTCAGTAAGGACCAGATACATTTTAATCTGTGCGGAGCCCTACCAGTTCAACAGAACAGTGCCCTGGGCACTGGACGACCTTGTCCTGGCACTGCTTACACACATTGTCCCCACATTCCGAATACCGGATACGCTGGAGCTGGACCAAGGCAATACACACAGAAAAAAATACACAATCTACTAGACAGTCCCTGGTACGGCCCATGTCTGATTCAGGACATAACTTTCCATCACCTAAAAAATCTTCCATTCACCCTGCTGTTATCAGAGAGAGATAAAAATTTCTCCAACACTCTCAGTATACACAGATAGCAGGAGGAGGAATACATAGGCAACACATGTTGCCTCCTGCTATCACTGTATGATGTGATACAAGGTTTCCCCAACACTCTCAGTATATATAGCTGATCTGATATAGCACAGCAAAAGTAGATATCTAGGACCTGAGTGAAAGGGTTAACCATGTAGAGAACACCATGGTCTCCTGTTGTATTCCTGCAGTCTCTGACCATCTCCTGTATCATGTCTGCAGTCTCTGACCATCCCCTGTACTATGTCTGCAATCTCTGACCATCTCCTGTAGTATGCTTGCAGTCTCTGACTGTCTCCTGTAGTATGCCCGCAGTCTCTGACCATCTCCTTTAGTATGCCCGCAGTCTCTGACTGTCTCCTGTAGTATGTCTGCAGTCCTTGACCATCTCCTGTATCATGTCTGCAGTCTCTGACCATCTCCTGTAGTATGCCCGCAGTCTCTGACCATCTCCTTTAGTACGCCTGCAGTCTCTGACTGTCTCCTGTAGTATGTCTGCAGTCCTTGACCATCTCCTGTACCATGTCTGCAGTCTCTGACCATCTCCTGTACTATGTCTGCAGTCTCTGACCATTTCCTGCAGTATGTGTGCAGTCTCTGACCATCTCCTGTAGTATGTGTGCAGTCTCCGACCACCTCCTGTACCATGTCTGCAGTCTCTGACCGTCTCCTATAGTATGTCTGCAGTCTCTAACAGTCTCCTGTAGTATGTCTGCAGTCTCTGACCATCTCATGTAGTATGTCTGTATGTATTGTAAGCCGAGTGACATTTCTTAACCACTTCAGCCCCGGAAGGATTTCCAGCTTTAGGACCGGAGCCCTTTTTGCGATTCGGCATTGCGTCGCTTTAACTGAAAATTGCGCGGTCGTGCGACGTTGTACCCAAACAAAATTTGCGTCCTTTTTTTCCCACAAATAGAGCTTTCTTTTGGTGGTATTTGATCCCCTCTGCGTCATTTCTGATTGCCGCTATAAACAAAAGAAGAGCGACAATTTTGCAAAAAAACCCAAATTTCTTACTTTTTGCTAGAATACAAATCCAAAAAAAAAATATAAAAAAACATTTTTTTTCACCGTTTTTGGCCGATTTATATTCTTCCTCATATTTGTGATAAAAAAAATCGCAATCGGCGTTTATTGATTGGTTTGCGCAAAAGTGGTCGCGTTTACGGAGGATGAGAATTCATTTTTGGGGTTTTTATTTATTTTTTTTTTTTTTACTAGTAATGGCGGCGATCTGCGATTTTTAGTGGTACTGCGATATTTCAGCGGACATGTCGGACTATTTTGACACTTTTTTGGGACCATTGGCATTTATACAGCGATCAGTGCTATAAAAATGCACTGATTACTGTGTAAATGCCATTGGCAGTGAAGGGGTTAACCTGCAGGGGGCGCTCTAAGGGTTAACTATGTTTCCTGGGCGTGTTCTAACTGTATGGGGGCTGCCCTAGCTGGGGAAGGGAAGTGGTAACAGCCTTCGTATACAGGAAGGCTGTGATCACAGCCCTTCCCCCTCACACAGACCGGAGGTCCGTGTTTACATACACGGACCTCCGTTCCTTCGCTCCGGGGGGGCCATCGCGAGTAGCCGGCAGCAATTGAAGCCGCCGCACCCGCTCCCTGGCTCTCCCCGAACACAGTGAGCGCACGGGCGCGCCTCCGCCGGCGCGCGCGCTCACAGTGCGCGTTATCGCAGCCGCCGTCGTATGACGGCGATTTGCGATAACAAGCCACTTTGCCGCCGTCAACCTGCGGTTGGCGGTCGGCAAGTGGTTAAATAGGTAAGAGGTAATGTGATGCGCAGGGACATCACATGGTGGCACCACCCCATTGTGATGTCAGGCTGCCGGGGGGTGTCCCTGAATGGCAGTTTGGAAATGTGGTCACCCTACTTGGGCCACTCCCCTGCTCAGAATCAAAACAATCAGGCCCGACTCTCGGTCAGGCCTGACCAAATTTACCTACTCTAAACAAAAACCTACCTCTAGGCACCTACCTATGGTAGAGGGAGCTACAGAGGTAAAAGCTATTTTAAGGATTTTGAGCTTTACTCACTTTTACACACTATTATTTTTTAACACAACTTATATGTAGTAAGTTCAACAACTATTTATTAGGCTTCATGCACACAAATTTTTAGCGCCTGTGTGCTGAGATGTAAAATCCCCAGAGCTTTCTTCCTTGTGCCTGGGGAGCCGCACATGTTGCCAATACAAGATAAGTGGTTCTAAAGGCTGAAGGTTTTTTTTCCAAGAACTTTATTTAGGAAATAGAACATAATAAACAGACCATGACATCATGTAGTGATCATCAAACATCGTGAGATACTGTAGGTTTCCCTGCCGTGAGCAAGATAATATACAATGAACATCACGTATGTAAACGAGACAACATAAAACAAAACGTATCTTTGTATCTAAGGGTTTTCCCTTACAATAGTACCTGTCATTCTACAGAACAAGTATAAGGAAAAATAAGAAATGGTAACCGAAGAGGTAGCAATTTATGACAACTCAGGAGCATCAAAAGGATACAAACAAAATAGCATTGGTGTTCAGTCAACATGGTGAGGTTGAAAGAACATAACCAGGCGTCAAAAGGATATTCTCCAGGACTTCTCTGGAGCCTCTCCCATCCTCTGGAACTCTACCTCAATCTGTCCGGCTGTCTCCTACTCTGCTGAAAACTCATCTCTGCAGGAAAGCAGCACTCCAAACACAGAAGCAAACACACATTTTGCTAAAACGGGCTGCCCTATGCGTGTTACAGGAAGAATTTTTTTTTTCAAAAGACATTTATTTATTTTTTTATTGCATTTTAGTGTAAATATGAGATCTGAGGTCTTTTTGACCCCAGATCTCACATTTAAGAGGACCTTTCTCTTAAGAACCCCTCCAACTAATTTTTATCACTTCCATTGGCTCATTCATCACAGTTACAACCTTTTGAACAAATTGCCCCTCCCTATTAGATTGTAAGCTCTTATGAGCAGGGTCCTCTTAGCCCTCTTGTATTTTATTGGATTGTAGCTGTACTGCCTCCCTTTTTATAGTGTAAAGCACTGTGCAAACTGTTATAAAACCTGTATAGTAATAATAATATTAGAAACCCGTATCTCTGGGGGCTGAAAGTTTTTTACCTTCATGTATTGTATGCATGAAGGTAAAAAACCTTCAGTATGCAGCTCCACCCCCCAGCCCCCACAATACTTACCTCATTGGTTCAGAGACAGAAGAGGGGGCCATTGGCCCCACTGCTCTCAATCACAGCCAGTGAGGGAGCTGGGGGGCAGGGCTCGGGCGTGAGCATGCACAAGTGCCCCATAGCAAGCGGCATGCTAAGATGGCATTCAGCAAAGGGGAGTTGCCAGGAGCACCAGCAGGGGGATCTGAAAAGAAGAGGAATGGGGCTGCTCTGTGCAAAACCATTGCACAGAGCAGGTAAGTATAACATGTTTATTATTTTTTTTTAAAAATGAAATTTACCTTTAGTATCTCTTTAATGGCTGTATGTGGCCAAGCTCAGGTAAACACAGATGGCTTCTGCATAAGCCTTTACCCGTGCATTTACGCACAGATCTTCTCTCCTTTTGCTGGTAAACGCAGAGGCAGAAGCCATCTGCGTTTATTGTAGCACGGCAAGGTACAGTCATTCATTTGTATTGGGTGATGTACATAGAATTTGCTCCAGGCCCCAGAAAGTTCCAGAGATTTTATGCCTCAGCCTGCAGTAGCTGCTAAACGTTTATATGCATTAGACAGGGCTGGCCCAAGACATTGTGCTGCCTGGGTCCAAGTTTGAAATGCTACCCTCCCCTCAAAAAAATCATAACACCCACCAAAAGGCCCCCACATCCATTATTTTATATCATGATAATTAAAACTAAAATTAAATGTATCAGGAAGTCAGATTTACATGCAACAGCACCTTGTCTATATGCAAAATTATATGACATACCATTATGTTCAATTCCGAGGGGTGGGCTAGGGCAATATAGGGGCAGGCTAGGGTAGTAGTATATAGACAGGCTTGGGTAATATATAGACAGGCTAGGGTAGTATATTGACAGGCAAGGGTAGTATATAGACAGGCAAGGTAGTATATAGACAGGTAGGAGCAGTATAGGGGCAGGCTGGGGTAGTATATAGACAGGTTAGGGTAGTATATAGACAAGCTAGGGCAGTATACGGATGGGCTAGGGTAGTATAGGGGCAGGCGGAGTGGCCAGGGGGCAGTTGTCATCATGACACACAAAACTGCTGAAAAAAAAATCTTGGTTGTCAATTTGCTGGATAAACAGAAGAGAAGGAGAGGTGCCTGGGTCCAATGGACCCACTGGGACACGTGGTAGGGCCGGCCCTGGCATTAGACCTTAAAGAGTAGCTAGAGCTGTTTCTAAAACAGATTAAAGGCCAAAAGCTACAAATACTGTAGATGCTGACTTTTAATAGATATACACCTACCAGTCAGTGATGTAGAGCTGTCTTTTACCCAGACTGGCACTTCGCTGGTCTTCCAGTCCCCGGCATCACCATCTTGCTTCTGGGAAGCCAGCTGTGACTTTGTGCGGCTTCACAGCTGGCTTCCCACTGAGGCTGGGTTCACACTATTGCAAATTGGATGCGGGTTTCCCTTCATCAAATTTGCATGTCAGGAGACTGTGACCTGCTCTATATGGAGCCGGTTCACACAGCTCTGGGATGGCTGCAGAGCGAATTACACAGGAGTCCTGTTTCAGGTCAAAAATTCCGACTGAAATCAGACCTGAAATGGAGAACAGGGGCGCACTGGACCCCTGCTGTGAGCCGCTCTGCACAGCAGTGTCAACCCAGACTGAGTCACGTTGCACCTTGTGAATGGACCCATAGGTTCCAGGAGGTTGGGAGAAGGTGGGGGTGCAATCCAAGCGACAGTGGGAGCGGGCACCTGTCAAAACTAGGTAACCAGTCCTAGAAAAAAAAGCAAGTATTCAAAACTGGTAGAGGAAGGGGTAAAAGCAAAGTTACAAAGTTATGCATGGAATACTCAATGAGGTTATCGAATGAATGATCGTCCATTTTTTTTTTTTGCATGCTAGCCTCATATGGAAAATGAAGAGTTTACTAAAGTTACCGAAATTCTCGTACAACAGAATAAAAATTTGGAAGTTATGTAATGTATTGTATTGTATCTGTATTGTATTTTCAAACGACAACTGTACTGATTAAATGAAAATCGTACAATCTGGTATTGTATCAGAAACATTTTCGTGCTTGCCCCATCGGATAATATCAGATGAACTGTCGTGATCGGCTCTCGAAAGTTGTATACTAACAATCCAATTATCGTACGATAGCTTCAAAAGCAGTATTTTTTGTACGATTTTCTGATCACGTGTACGGGCCATTAGCCTGGTTGAAAAAAGACACATCCAGTCCAACCAATAAAACCAAACAAATAAAAGTGGAACTTTCCATTCTAGGTGAAATTCTACTTTACTGTTCAGCGTAGCAGCTTGCTTTACTAATAATTAACCACTTTCTGCCCATGCTATAGCCAAAAGATGGCTACAGCGCAGGCGTCCAGTTCCAGGAGGGCATCCATAGACATTGTGAGTTCCCTGCGGCGAGCAGGTGGCCTACTCTGTGATCGTTGAGTGCTTCAGACTCGGCTGATTACAGAACAGGCACCAATCACAGAGGCTCGTTACCATGTGATTAACTGTCCAATGACAGCTAATCATGGAAGTAAACAGAAACCAGTCATCGGCTTTTTTTCTCCTCACAATCAGCGTGAGGAGAAAAGAAGAAAGACAGTAACCGGCTTCTGTTACAGGGACATCGGTCCCAATCTGTGCCCACCAGTGCTGCTAATCAGTGCCAACAAATGCCACCTATCAGTTCCCATCAATGCTTCATCATCAGTATCACCTATCAGTGCTGCCTATCAGTGTCGCCTACCAGTGCCTATCAGTGCCGATCAGTGCTGCCTATCAGTACCCATCAGTGCCGCCTATCAGAGACCATCAGTGCCTCCTATCAGTGCCCATTAGTACCACCTCATCAGTGCCACATCTCAGTGCCCATCAGTGCCACCTCATCAGTGCCTCTCAGTGCCCACCAGTGCAGTCTATCAGTGCCCATCTGTGCAGTGAGTGCAGCCTAACAGTGCCCATCTGTGCAGCCTCATCAGCGCACATCAGTGAAAGAGGAAAAATTACTTGTTTGCAAAATTTTATAACAAACTGAAAAATGTTTATTTTTTTTTTAATTGTCAGTCTTTTTTTGTTACTTTAGCAAAGAATAGAAAACCCAGTGGTTTATTTGTGTGGAAAAAATGGTAATAATGTCATATGGGTCCAGTGTTGCATGACTGCGCAATTGTCATTCAAAGCGCTGAAAGCTGAAAATTGGCCTGGGCAAGAAGGGGGTATAAGTGCCCAGTAAGCAAGTGGTTAATATAATTTAACTGCTTTGCTGCACTGTATTTAGTTGCAGTGATTACATGCAGAAAACCTCTAAAGAGGAAAAAATGTTGTTTTTCTAATAAACAAAATACTTTCCTGAATAAGCTCTTAACTGCTAATCAGCACTAATTAAATCCTGCCTCTTCCATCACTCCTTATCATCTATATTTTCATTTTTTTTTTTAAAACATTGACATGACTGCATACTAAGCAGCCTGGTAAACATTCCCCACTACTTAAGCCTGGCACACAAACACCGAATATCGGCCCGTATCAGCCGGTTCAAAAAAACGGGCAACATTTGTGCATCACCCTGTCTGACAAATGCCAGCAGAACGTCTAGCTTCTGTGTGAACAGGCTTGCTGGAAAGACCGGCATCCGATCGGCACTGACTGGAGTGTTCTGGGCGGTCTCCCTGTCAGAATACAATAGCTCAGCGGGTGCAGATTAGGTTTACTTCCTCTACATTTCCCTGTAAAGTAGAAGTATAAAGTATATCTGTGACTGGCCGGAGTCGGGTGACATCACTCCCCCGCATGCACGCGGGAGCCGCCAGTCACGGCATGATCACAGTGAAGAAACGGCACGGAGGTTGTTTCTTCACTGCGCATGTCCCGAAATTATGTTGGCACATCCAGAACACTGCATATCTCCTGAACCGTACAGGTTTGGGAGATATGCAGGGCACCTACAGGTAAGCCTTATCATAGGCTTACCTGTAGGTTAAAGTGGTTGTCACGAGTTGACAACCACTTTAAGGCCCCTTTCACACAGCTGTACAATCAGATCCTTCTGGCAGTTTTTCAGGCGGACCTGATCGGAACCCTGCATTGTGCTCTATGGAGCAGCGGAGGTCAGCGGACCCGGTGCCATCCAATCCGATCCTGTCCACCAACAGCAGACGGATGGTGGTCCTATTTTCCATCCATCGGGCGGATCGGATGGCATCGGATGGAAATGGAGAGGTGGTCCTTTTCCATCCGATTGACCCATACAGGTGAGTGGGACTGTGTCCATGCATAGCAGAGTACACATGGACCTGTCATCCGCCTGCTCAGCGGGGATCAGCGGAGAGATCCCCCACTGAGCAAGAGGATTCCGCATAGCGGAGGCGCCCATGTGAAATGGGCCTTAGGCTTCATTTACTGAGTGACTTGTAAACACAGGTAGAAATGTGGATTTCTGCCCACGTTTCAGGAAACGGGTAACAAATGCGCTAGAACACACATTCCGTTTGCAGTGCCATTTTTTTTCTTAATGGCACTCCAAATGTGTGTAGCAGTTGTGCGTCTTTGGTGTGATAAAATACGCAAAAATTGGTACATGAGCATCATTAGTGAGTTTCTTGCCCAAAGGGCTTTCATGCAAAAAATGTGGCTATATCATGTGATGCAAAACGTGGCACGTTACTATGGTCAGTTGTGAACGTAACCTCAGTATCTGTGCAGCATGTGTTGCCAAAACACTTACAGTTGTTCCTATTCACTGCCGTCAGCTCCAGGTCCATGAGCACTACTTTCCCAAGCTTCCTATTGGAGAGTCACAAGGGACAGCACAGAAACAGCCAAATAGTTTGGAGCTGGGGGTAGGAGTAGTTTGCACAATCTGTGTGTTTGTATTGAGGCACATCTATTCAGCTGTGGCTGTATATGCAAAGGTGGCTCCACAAGACCCCCCCCCCCCCGGAGGGAAAGGAGCCACCATGAGACTGGAAAGTGGCACAAGAGCTGGCTGAAGCAAGAAGAGGCAGAATGTGTGGTCTCCAGATTATCACATGTAATTTTCTTAAAGTAAGTCTTTAACATCACTTAAGACATATTACATAGCTGTTCAGTGGCAGCTGGTGCTCAATATTTTGGGGCGTGGCAAGCG
Source organism: Glandirana rugosa (assembly GCA_018402905.1). Classification (NCBI taxonomy): domain Eukaryota; kingdom Metazoa; phylum Chordata; class Amphibia; order Anura; family Ranidae; genus Glandirana; species Glandirana rugosa. Next base: position 282,129 of record BLSH010179556.1, read on the forward strand.
AACCTGGCCCCCTCACTTGCACTACCCCCCCACCGTGCGCTCGTGAGAGACGGAAGGGAAGGCGGCGAACAGTGGCCTTACCTTAGAAGGCCGATGACAAGGTGGTGCTGGATCCGTGGTATGGCTTCTGGAAGCTTAAAGAGGCTGTTGCTGCTCCTCCACCTGATGCTCCTCACTTCAGCTTTCCGAGGGAAGAGACGGGGCCATTGCTTCTCCTCCCAGCTGAACAGGCATTGCTTCTCCTCCCAGCTGAACAGGCGTTGCTTCTCCTCCTGCCAAACAGGAAGTGGGTCCTGAGACCTGATTGGCTGGCAGTCCTAAGACTCCCTGGCCAATCAGGTCTCAGGACCCACTTCCTGATTGGCTGGGAGGAGAAGCAGGAAGACATGAGCGAATATTAATTCGCTAATGTCACACAACTGGGTGGGCTCAGGGTTTTTTTGAAGCCAATTAGAGCCTCAGGCTCTAATCATGTGTTTCAAAAAAATTCCAATTGAAATCCATGCATCCGGCGCCCTGCATGTAGATTAGGGGCCGGACTCATGGATTAAGGGGGTGGTGCCCCTGCACCCCTAATGGAGCGGCCGCAACTGCAGCTGTTTGTTATGATTGAATTTGTTTTGTTAATTAATTTTGGAGTGTCTTTTGAAAAAAAAAACTTTATTTGAAATTGAAATGACCCCGCCATGCTTTGCACCAAAATTTATTTTACTGACATAATAAATTAGACAAATCGTAGAGTAAATTTGTA
>BLSH010179556.1:282889-300838 GCA_018402905.1 Glandirana rugosa
GAACAGGAAGTAGGTCCTGAGACCCGATTGGCCAGGAGTCCTAAGACTCCCTGGCCAATCAGGTCTCAGGACCCACTTCCTGATTGGCTGGGAGGAGAAGCAGGAAGACATGAGCGAATATTAATTCGCTAATGTCACACAACTGGGTGGGCTCAGGGTTTTTTTGAAGCCAATTAGAGCCTCAGGCTCTAATCATGTGTTTCAAAAAAATTCCAATTGAAATCCATGCATCCGGCGCCCTGCATGTAGATTAGGGGCCGGACTCATGGATTAAGGGGGTGGTGCCCCTGCACCCCTAATGGAGCGGCCGCAACTGCAGCTGTTTGTTATGATTGAATTTGTTTTGTTAATTAATTTTGGAGTGTCTTTTGAAAAAAAAAACTTTATTTGAAATTGAAATGACCCCGCCATGCTTTGCACCAAAATTTATTTTACTGACATAATAAATTAGACAAATCGTAGAGTAAATTTGTACCTTGTGTTCATGGTAGCACTCATAGTTTTAAAAATATCACCAATCAAGCTGGAAAAAACAATTTATTTATATGATTAACTTTTTTTTAACATTAAGACCCTATGCAAACTGGACTTAAAAAAATGCTGCTTTTACAGACATCTGGCTTTTTTTTCAGCCTGTAAAAGTACCTCTATGTAAGCCTGTTGGGGGATTTGCTATAGGTAAATAGACTGTGCACTTTGCAGGTGCTGTTTTCCCCACAGCTTAGTAAATGTGGTAAAGATCTGTTGTGGAAAATGAGTGCAACTGCACTTGCAAAGTGCACAGTCTATTTGCTTTTAGTATATCCACCCCAATGTGTCCATGCACACATAGGCATTTACAGGCATAATAGAAGAGGAGTGTTTATAGGCTGAAAAAGAAACATCAAAAGCACATTTGTAGGCAGGTGCAGTTTATTTTCTCGACTGAAGGTGAAGTTCAAAAGCAGCATCTCTGCACCTGGAGAGGAAGTCAGGAGGAACCTGGCAGGAACATGGTTCCTTTATGGTTTCCAGGGTCACTGGGAAAGCAATCCGGTTGAAAGCTGTTGCCCTATGTGACTCTGGCAGCCATCTTATGTCAGATAGAGCCTATTTATTGCCTTGGTTCCCAGGCATGGCATGCTTTTTGCGAGTAGGTAGTGCAGGGAAAGGTACCCCATCTGATAGGGACAGCACTAGCAGTAGGGAAAGGTTCCTGGCGAGGAGGGGAAGCATGTTCGCATCTCTTCTGGACATCTTTCCGATTGGTCAGGAAAGGGCCAAACTGCATTCTGCCCCTCTCTATAGATGCTGTCATTCCGGCTGGAATTCACTCTGTTCACGGTGCTGTAACCATGAGCCTAGGTTCAGACTAGTGCAATCTCAGACATCTGGTTTCTGCATTGCACAAGTGTGACCCTGGGCTGAGTGTACCCGCTTGGGCAGTCTTCCTAGCAGGATTGTTGCAAACTGTTGCTGCATTGCTTTAATACAAGTTTATTATTGCACCTGACTGTGTGAATTATTGCCACCACACTACACTGAACCCCTCCTACACATTCAGGTGAAAAGCTGAAGAGCAAAAAAATGCCTAATGCATTCCAGTGGGCAAAAAAAGTCCATTAATGCTCAAGCACTTGACACACCTAATTGTGCCTAATTGCATGCGCAATATGCAGCTTTAGGCTTGTTTTCTTTCAGGAGAAAAGGCATTCAGAGGAGCTCAACAGATTCCTGGTGTGCATGAGGCCTTAAGACCTCTTTCACACTGGGGCGGTTTTCAGTCACTTTAGCGCAGGAAATAGCCTCTGTTAAGTGCCTGAAAACCATCTCTCCATTAAAGTGGTTGTCAACTCATGACAACCACTTTAAACTACAGGTAAGCCTATAATGAGGCTTACCTGTAGGTCCCAGGAATATCTCCTAAACTTGCACAGTTTAGGATATATTCCCTGTATCTGCATGTGTGGACGTCATCAGCACATGAGCACTGAAAAATAGTCCTCCGTGGGTGGCCCAGAGTATCTCTTCTGTAAATATGCCATAAGTGACGGCTCCTGTGCGTACGCGCGGGAGTGACATCAGCGCGGCTCCACCAATCACAGCTCTGGAGTCCTTACTGTGATTGGCCGGAGCCGCGGACCAGGAAGCAGCATGTCGCCAGTCACAGCTTCGTTCCAAGTTAAGCATTTCATAATGAGCTAGTATGCGGAGCCTACTCGCTCATCATGCCTTTGTTTTGCAGGTTTTTTTTTTTTTGTCCTTTCACACTGGGGCGGTGCGCTTGCCGGACAGGGCAAAAACTCCTGCAAGCAGCATCTTTGGGGCGGTGGAGGAGCGGTGTATACACTGCTCCTCCACTGCCCCTTCCCATTGAAATGAATGGGCGCCACTTTCAAAGAGCCATAAAAGCGCTTTGAAAGCAGCGCTAAGCGCTTTAACCCCTTTTTAACCCCTTCTGGGGAGTTAAAAACGCCCGCTAGCGGCGCCAAAACACTGCTATAACAGCGGTACCGCTGATGCTTGGGCGGACCCAATGTGAAAGACCTCTTAATGTAAAGAAAATTAAATAATTATTTAAAGACAATAAAAGAAAATAATTTTTTCTAAAAAGCAATAGAAAGGAAGTCTTGTCTGTTTGAAAAAAAAATGCCTATATGATTACTTTTTTATAATAAGTACTGACAAAGGTATTGCTAAATTAATGGGCCGTTGCAGAAATGTGAAAAGGGCGATGGTCTATGTGGGGTAAACAGCTGCGGGAGCTGAAGTGGTCGAGGTGCTTTTGGCTTTCAAGACCCAGCACCTTATTATATTCAGCCGTCATCACCTGCTTATCTCGGCTGTCTTCAACTCTTAAGTGGCCAGGCAAAGAATGGCCTGTGTCTGGCCAAATCAAGTGCCTGTTTACAGAAACACGGTGCTTCAAAGGATGATTGGGCTCACCCTTCATAGTCTGCAACATAGCAATTCATATGAGATCGTCAGGCTGCTTGTGGCACCAGAGTGATTTTATGTCAGCTGAAGAGCAGAATACAAGTGGAATCCAATGACTTAAGATTTCTACTCTAGAAACCTGGCTACTATAAAAGCGCAAAGAAAAAAAAAAAAAAAAGATGCAACACTGTAAGTTTAAAGCGGAACTAAACTGTTTTTCAGGTCCACAAACTGAAAACACAATTTAATTAACTTTTAATATTCAAAGTAAAGTCGCCCATACTTTGTTGACCAGTCTTACTTTGTTGACAAATCACCCCTATAGACATTTGTAGCCACAACAATCTTAACCAGTCCCAGACCACCCGCGGCACACATACTGCGGCAGGGCGGCCTGGCTGCGGGTAACAACATACCAGTACCTTGTCCACACGGCCTGGTCTAGCACCCACCCCCCCAGCGACCCGTTCCCGCTGTGAATGGACACAGCGGGAGCCAATCAGTGGGCTAGGGTTGCCACATCGTCCCTTTAATCCAGGACACATATGAATTACACAGGTTCTGAGGCTAATTTAATGCAGATAAGTCTCCACGTGAATTTAATTACCACCTTAATCAGCCACAGAACCTGTGTAATTAATATCTGTCCTGGATTAAAGGGATGAGGTGGCAACCCTACAGTGGGCCTGGCAACTGCGATGGCTCCAGGGAATGACAGAACGGCGGTCTGCTGATGTAAACAAAGCAGACCGTCCTTCTGTCAGATAGAAACAGAGAGATCTGTGCTTCCTGCTAACCAGTAAGGATGGTGCTCAGGCGTGTTCGCAGCCGCACGTGCACGAGCCCGCCAGGAAGCTGACACTGCACAGCGCCAATCACAGGCAGTGAGACATTTCCCGATCTGCGGCTTCACAGACCAGGAAAAGTCTCACTGCCTGTGATTGGCGCCGCGCAGTGTCACCTTCCTGGCGGGCTCGTGCACGTGTGGCTGCGAACACGCCTGAGCCCATCCTTACTAACCAGGAACACAGATCTCTCTGTTCTTGCAGTAAGCCCATCCCCCACACAGTTAGTAAGCACACTTAGGGAACACATTTAACCCCTTGATCACCCCTGATGTTCACCCCTTCCCTGCCACTGTAATTTATACAGTGACAGGGCATTTTTTTAGCACTGATCACTGTATTGCTAGCATTGGTCCCCAAAAAGTGTCATTTAGTGTTCAATTTGTCCACCGCAATGTCTCAGTCCTTCTAAAAATCGCCGATCGCTGCCATTACTAGTAAAAAAAAGTCCATAAATCTATCACATAGTTTATAGATGCTATAACTACTGCGTAAACCAAACAATATATGCTAATTGGGATTTTTTTTACCAAAAATATGTAGCAGAATACATACTGGCCTTAAATTGATGAAGAAATTTTATTTTTTTTCCATTTTTTTTATTGGGTATGTTTTATAGCAGAAAGTAAAAATTATTGGGTTTTTTTTCAAAATTGTTGCACTTTTTGCCGTTAACGAGTGACGTCATCGCGGCCCTGGTCACTCATGTAACCGAAGGCTGCGAACCCGGAATAAAGATGGAAGCCCTCTCAGTGCTCAGAGCTCTGCTGGAAGGCTTCGTTTTAAGGTAAGTATCGAATAATTTGCTAGTATGTGATGCATACTAGCACATTATGCATTTGTCTTACAGGGGAATTTTTTTTTTTTGCAGCGGTTTACTATCCCTTTAAGTTAGGGCAGATGATTCATGTAGCATTTACTTTCTGGAATCAATCTGCCTTTAACTCAGGCAAACAAGCAGAAGGCGTGCTTAGCTGAGAAAGCCCCTTCTCCAGATGAAAGAAAAAAAATGCCATGAAGACTCCAGGGATGTAAGACATCATTTTGGTCTTGGCCAGAGACCAGGAAGCAACTGAAGAAATGTAATCTATTTACTAAGGCTAGCAGCATAAGGATTAAAAATAGTTAATGGTGATTGAGAGAGTGTACTTCTGCTTTAACAGCTATAACTTTATAAGTATTGAAAAGTAGTGAGACCAAGATTATCTACCCTGGACATAAATTTTACAGATATGAACATACCTAATCAAGGCTTTATTCCGTTTTGTAGAGCACTAACATGGTGGTTTATGAATGATTTGTGCAGAATAAGCACACTGGGCCTAATTAGTCTTATTTCTCTAAGTAGCAACATGTTTAAGTATACAAGTGACCTTCCCTTTACCCGGTTTCACAAATATATATTCAGAGAATTATATATATATATATTTGCAAAATTTTCATTTTTAAAGAATTCTGCATAGGTCAAAATGAAGCCCACCAAGGACATTTTATGACAGTTAGAGATATGGGGATGATTTGACTGATAAAGTGCCCTCTGCCAATCTATGCCCACCCTTTCATCCATTCATAGAAGCTGTACTATGGACTCCATGAATAAAAAGCGATCTACTGTATAAATGGAGGAAGCTGACCATTATCTCATTCATAACAGCTATGGTACAACTTTTTTTTTTCCACTTTTTTACATTCTTCTCTTTTACTTGTCCATGTACCACTGCATTAGGCTTGGTTGCACATGTCCAATGTGGTTCTTCTTTTTGTCTATGTAGCAGTTTATATCCCTTTTTCTTTTTCCCTGTGTGTTTGTCTTTCATCATGGGTCTTATGTTTGATGTTCCCCCAGCCCTAGTGGCTTTGCCACCCCTGCCCACATGGGTTTAGTGATCTTCTTTGGTCAGCCTGTTCCTCCTCATAACTCCTGGCCAGGATGGTGTGGACCAGTTGGCATATCCTTGCCACGCTTATTTTATGTACTAGGACCAATGTCAAGTTTTTGTTTTGCTTTTGTTACTTTAGTGGATTTGTTAGTATATTGTGTATGTGTATTGTTTTTTTTCTCTCTAAGGCTCCATGCACACTGTAGCTGATAAACGACCATTTTTGGGAATTTGGGCGTTTTTTTTAACAGCCCATAAATGCCCCTCCATGTTATCCTATGTGTCCATGTACACATGGACGTATATTGTCATTTATCAGCAGTGTCGTTTATGGGCTGTTATTTGAAGACCCTATAATTGTGTTCAAGAGCCATTTTTCTGACCACAAAAAATGCTGGAAGCTTATAAACGCTCATAAATGCTCGTTAAGGATCCATTGAAAAAAAAAAAAGCTTATAAATGCGAATGCGGCTAAACACAGCTAAACATAGCATGTAAAGCGCGGCTAAGCGCCGGTTTCTAGCTGTCAAAAAAATCATTCAGAGGAGGTTGAAAAAGCGTCCAGTGTGCATGGAGCCTAATGACCTGGTCTTTCCTTTGCAGTCATTTATGAAGATAATGGATGGGTATAAGAGAGAGGCAGAGGACTTTGGATTTCCTCTATGACAGCTGAAACCAGCTAACGATCTTGTCTTTCCTTCGTAGTCATTTATGAGTTCTCACATCTCCTGATGAAGCGAGCACTGACCCGCGAAACAAGTGGAGAGATTTTTTTTCGAGAGCTTGCTTGCTATCTGTGATGCTGAAAATTCATGTAACGGTCCATATGTAAATCATTGCTTTATGCATGTTTATCAAAGAATAATTTTTATACTTATTGTGACTTTTTCAGATGTCTATTTTGAATAAAATATGAATGTTTTATTTTCTTCAATGTGTCTCACAAAGTCCCTTGGGCAATTTTGTTGTTTTTGTACTATTCTATGGCCGAATGAGGAGGGAGGAAAAGGTGGGCATAGTTAGCACTATTGATAAATGCCTGTTACAGGTCCAACATTGGCAATAATCCCTGCTGCACCGGAAGATTATGGATGAGTATAAGAGGGAAGCAGAGGACTTCGGTTTTCGTCTATGACAGCTGGCACCAGCGAAATTGAAAAAAAACCAAAGCCTCATATAAACATGTATGCACACATCTTATATTTATGGGAACAGTAGTTGTTTGGTCATAAAATACCCACCCAAATACTGCCCCATGAGAGACCTTTCATAGCTGTCTCCTACTAGGGATGGGTGAATCTGCCAGTCTCAACTCATGGGGAGGTTTATCAAATTCTGTTTGAATTTTTATGCAACCCAAACTTAAAAGCAAATCCCACTGAAGTCTATGGATGGGGGAACAGCAAACCTCAATATTAGTTTGAGGAATGCCTTAAAGCTGTACATTGTATTTCAGAGCCAACATGGTTTTTGTGTAACTAAAGGCAAAACTTTTTTTTAGTTTTGGATAGAGTATTGAGGGAATAGAACACCTGCCAGTTTTTATTGCTGTCTGCATTCCTCATCAGGGAGACTCCATATTTGTCCTGTTTACCGTTATCATTAAAAGTGAAGGTAAAAGAAAATCCCAAATTTTGAGTTGTCCCCAGAAAAGTCATAGAGGGGAAATCTTCCAATGGAGACACTAGTTCTGGTGATCCTGGTGATGCACTGGGATTCCCTTACTTTGGAGGAATTTCCTCTCACTTCCTGTTTTGGATATGGGATGGAAAGCGGTAAAAAAAAACTGTCAGGGGTTATAACCCTCCCTTACTCTATCCTAAATGAAAAAAAGTTTAGCCTTTAGTTACACTTCAAGGGACATTCTCAAAAAGGAATTCGAGTAGCAGCAGCCCCCCAATCTAATTTCATTTGATTGATATCAGTTAACAAAAATACATTTTCAGTTAGCTTGACTGGCATAAGAAGCAGCCCAAAATATTGTCATGTTTAGGTCAGAAGAAAAATGGTGTTGCTGATGCATTTTTCCTCCATTAGTTTCACCAGAACTCTTGAAACTGGCAAGATTGTTTGAAAACACCATTCTGGCTTGCTGTAGGTGCAACCACAAGTAGAGGTTGTAGTGAACAATGTAGCTACATGCAAGCCTTCTTCTGTTTCTCCTTGTCACTTCTATTTATCTATCTATCTATCTATCTATCTATCTATCTATCTATCTATCTATCTATCTATCGATCTATCTACAGTCAGGTCCATAAATATTGGGACATCGACACAATTCTAATCTTTTTGGCTCTATACACCACCACAATGGATTTGAAATGAAACAAACAAGATGAGCTTTAACTGCAGACTTTCAGCTTTAATTTGAGGGCATTTACATCCAAATCAGGTGAACGGTGTAGGAATTACAACAGTTTGTATATGTGCCTCCCACTTTTTAAGGGACCAAAAGTAATGGGACAATTGGCTGCTCAGCTGTTCCATGGCCAGGTGTGTGTTATTCCCTCACTATCCCATTTACAAGGAGCAGATAAAAGGTCCAGAGTTAATTTCAAGTGTGCTATTTGCATTTGGAATCTGTTGCTGTCAACTCCCAATATGAGATCCAAAGAGCTGTCACTATCAGTGAAGCAAGCCATCATTAGGCTGAAAAAACAAAACAAACCCATAAGGGAGATAGCAAAAACATTAGGTGGGGCCAAATCAACTGTTTGGAACATCCTTAAAAAGAAAGAACGCACCGGTGAGCTCAGCAACACCAAAAGACCCTGAAGACCATGGTAAACAACTGTGCTGGATGACCGAAGAATACTTTCCCTGGTGAAGAAAACACCCTTCACAACAGTTGGCCAGATCAAGAACACTCTCCAGGAGGTAGGTGTATGTGTGTCAAAGTCAACAATCAAGAGAAGACTTCACCAGAGTGAATACAGAGGGTTCACCACAAGATGTAAACCATTGGTGAGCCTCAAAAACAGGAAGGCCAGATTAGAGTTTGCCAAACAACATCTAAATAAGCCTTCACAGTTCTGGAACAACATCCTTTGGTCAGATGAGACCAAGATCAACTTGTACCAGAGTTATGGGAAGAGAATTGTATGCAGAAGGAAAGGAACTGCTCATAATCCAAAGCATACCACCTCATCAGTGAAGCATGGTGGTGGTAGTGTCATGGCGTGGGCATGTATGGCTGCCAATGGAACTGGTTCTCTTGTATTTATTGATGATGTGACTGCTGACAAAAGCAGCAGGATGAATTTTGAAGTGTTTCGGGCAATATTATCTGCTCATATTCAGCCAAATGCTTCAGAACTCATTGGACGGCCCTCCACAGTGCAGATGGACAATGACCTGAAGCATACTGCGAAAGCAGTCAAAGAGTTTTTTAAGGGAAAGAAGTGGAATGTTATGCAATGGCCAAGTCAATCACCTGACCTGAATCTGATTGAGCATGCATTTCACTTACTGAAGACAAAACTGAAGGGAAAATGCCCCAAGAACAAGCAGGAACTGAAGACAGTTGCAGTAGAGGCCTGGCAGAGCATCACCGGGGATGAAACCCAGCGTCTGGTGATGTCTATGCGTTCCAGACTTCAGGCTGTAATTGACTGCAAAGGATTTGCAACCAACCAATCAAGTGAAAGTTTGATTTATTATTGTTAATCTGTCCCATTACTTTTGGTCCCTTAAAAAGTGGGAGGCACATATACAAACTGTTGTAATTCCTACACCATTCACCTGATTTGGATGTAAATACCCTCAAATTAAAGCTGAAAGTCTGCAGTTAAAGCACATCATTTCAAATCCATTGTGGTGGTGGTGTATAGAGCCAAAAAGATTACAATTGTGTCGATGTCCCAATATTTATGGACCTGACTGTATATATCTGTCTATCTATCTTATCTATACGTTGATCTTACAGTGTTACTAAACCAACAACAGTAAAATCAATCTGTATATGCAGTAAAGCATGCTTGTTATACTCACTGTGGAACCTAAGGGGTTAATCCTCTGCATCGTATAAAAGGGCTATTTGATCCTTTCTTTTCCGATCCTCCTCTTCTTCCACAGTCCCAAATCTATCTGCTGATAGAACGGAGCCTTGGGGGCTTGCACATGCTCAGTTTGGGGTGTATTGCTAGGGAGTTTTTTTTTTGCCTGGGAGAGTGAATGTGATCAGCACAGGGCCAATCAGCACTGTCCAGACAGAGGGTCAGGGGTCCTGCAGGACAATCAGGGGAGAATGAAAACTCCTCCTACAAGCTTTAACCAGACACTGTTAGAAGTCACAAGACTGCTATATACTGCTGATGAGAAAAGGTATTTAGCAGTTTATTTTTACTAAAATAATTGCATTTCCGTGTACTGTGGGAGACCAGATATAGTGAATGCAGGGTCCTGGGTTTAGGAAAACTTTAATTATAAATCCACTTGGACCCCCAACATCAATAGCCCACCAGCTACCCATCACTAAAGGAGAGGTGTAATTGGGAGAGTAATCATGTGCTGGAGGAGGGAACAAGGGGGCGTCCCAGGGCACAACAGGCATCAACTCCCAACTGGAGTTGCAAAAAATTATAGTAGGTGAAGAACTGTTCCAAATAAATGTTGTTCACCCACGGAAACATTCACTGCAACTCCTTCAGTATATAGTGGAAAGCTCCCATCCTGTGTGGCCCCACAGTAGGACCGCTTTCACACCAGGGCCGCCCGAGCGTTAGCGGTAAAACACCGCTAATTTGCGGCGCTCTACCGCTGTGCTTTGGAGCCACAGCTGGGGTGGCAGCGGTGCACTTTTAACCCCCCACAAGGGGTTAAAAAGGGGTTAAAAGTGCCGGTTAGCGGCGCTTCGGGAGCGCTGCCCCATTGTTTTCAATGGGCATGGGTGGTGGAGGAGTGGTGAATATACCACTCCCCCACCGCCCCAAAGATGCTCCTTGCAGGACTTTTTTTACCGTCCCGCAAGCGCACCGCCCCATTGTGATAGCACTTGGGCTTTCACACTGGGGTGGATGGGGGGTAGTTTTTCAGGCGCTTTTCAGTCGCTATTTTTAGCGCAAAAGCACCTGAAAAATGTTCTGGTGTGAAAAGGGTCTAACATATTACCAACTATCATGACTTTTTTTTTCACATTTATTTATGTATTTACAGTTTGTATCCCTTTTTATTTACACGTTTTTCCCTTGTAGGACTGTCCATGTCCAAGTCAAACTCGGGCAAGAATTGTAAGACTGTGTAAAAAAAATTAAATTAGGAATGATGCAATCCCTATACCCGTGCAAATGGTGACTTAACCAAAAAAATATATGCAATATATAGAGGAGCTGCTCGTTATAAGGTGCAACACTTACCTTTGAATGGTTGAATAATGTTAATAAAAACCACACTCCTAAATATGGTGTATACAAGCAGACATATAATCACAGCAAAATAAAAAAAAAAATCATAAAAATACCACCAAAGTGATATAAATAGTGTCACTATAAAACATATAAAATATAAATATATTGTACTGTGACAATCCATGAAATACAAATGAAATCTGGTTGAAATGAAATGGTTAAAATGAAAATGAAATACAAATGAAATCTGGTTACAGTGAAGTGATCATCAACCAAGAGTGAAGACAAAGTGATGTCCTTTCCACCAACAAATAAATGCACAGCACACTTACCAGACTTTATTGACCCCTATCCCTGTAATAGGGGTCAATAGAGTCTGGTGAGTGCACAGTGCAGACAGTGCAGTGTTTGTTAAAGGGGGCTTCCAGATTCTGATAAGTCCCCCACCCGCAGACCCCGACAACCACAGCCCAGGGTTGTTGGGAAGAGGCCCTTGTCCCCATTGGGCCCCCCTGCCCCAATGAACCCACCCCCCATGTTGAGGGCATGTAGCCTGGTGCAGGTCAGGAGGGCGGGCGCTCGCTCTCCCCCCCCCCCCTTTTCATCCTGCCTGGCCAGGTTGCATGCTCGGATAAGGGTCTGGTATGGATTATGGGGGGTGGGGGGCACACAAATTTTTTCAGTGATTTTCTATCTATATTGCCGGGAGGCGGCAATACATTGCAGCCACAAGCAATTTTAAATTACTAATTTTCCTTTAGAAAAGTCATTTTGCTCCGGCATTGTTCTGAACATCACACAGATGCACCACTTTACAGGCAGACAAAGGGGGCACCCCAGGCATGATATTTAATGGAATATTTCATTTTTATTTTTTTACTTTCAGCATTATTAAAATCCTGAAAAAACAATCGATTTTAAAACTTTTTTTGCATTGATACATGTCTCCTAGGGCAGTACCCAGGTCCCCATACACGTTTTATGGCAATAACTTGCATATAAGCCTTTAAAATGAGCACTTCTGATTTTTCATGTTTGGGTCCCATAGACTTTAATAGGGTTTGAATGTTCGCACAAATGTATTGCTTGTTCGCATGTTCTGGTGCAAACCGAACCGGGGGGTGTTCGGCCAATCCCTAATTGCAAAGGGTGTTGGCCGAGGGTGGTCTTTTCCTTATACACAAGTCTAAATACCACTGCCCAAACTGGTAAGACCTTTGTCTCATACCAGAGCTTGCAGCAATGCAAGTGTTTGACCTTATCCTCTGGCCATGTTACATAACAGCAAACGGGACCCATGGCGCAAACCAGGGACGTGCAGTCAGGGGAGGCAGGCGAGGCAAAGCCTCACCTGCCATGAACATAAAAAAATAGATCGACTTTGAGGGTCGTAGCTCAGCGATCTGGGGTCACAGAGACCCCAAATATGGTAGGTATGTAGCTGAAGTCCTATCCCACCACTGGTAACATATATAGTTCCGGAGATACGGGGCTCCTTGCACAGCCTGTCAGAAGCTACATACAGAGCGGCCAGTTTAAATACAAGCTGACACACTGTGTTTGCAGCAGACTGAGAGGATGAGCTCACAGTGCCTCTCCTCACTTCTTGTCAGAGGCACTGAGCTCAATGGACAGTTTGGAGCCTTATCCAATTGTAAAGCACCGTTGGCCCGAGTTCAATAAAAATGCTGCAGTGGAGGCTGGCCTCACTGCAGTGTCATAGAAAGAGGAATGTGTCTAAAAGACAAATACTCCCTTCCAGCCCAGCCCTCTTAACTGCAAGGAAATACATGGATTTATGTGTATAAGATTTACCCATAAGCCCATATTTTTCTCACACAGTTAAGAGGGAGAATGAGAATCTGCTGCTGCTGAAAAGGTACAAGTTAAATCATATATTAATATGCTATATGTTGTAAGATAATAATGTATTATTTATCTCTTTACTGTGCAATTACTGGTCTGAAGTTATAACGTCAAGCTTCAGTAATTTGTCCATTAAGCCACCTGCTTGAGTACAGTTTTTGAAAATATAGTAAATTACCTTAAAAATAATATATAATAATTATTTGTATATTACTTTGCTAATTCTGACACTTCTCTCCTACATGTAAAAATCATCATTTTTTTGCTAGAAAATTACTCAGAACCCCAAAGATTATATATATTGTTTTAGCAGACACCTTAGGGAATAAAATGGCGGTCGTTGCAACTTTTTATGTTACACAGTATTTGCGCAGCAATTTTTCAAACTTTTTTTTGGAAAGAAACTATTTCATAAATTAAAAAAATTAAACTTAGCCTGATTTTTTGTATAATGTGAAAGATGATGTTACACCGAGTAAATAGATACCTAACATATCACGCTTTAAAATTGCACACACTTGTGAAATGGCGCCAAACTTCAGTACTTAAGAATCTCCATAGAAAACACTATTTTTTAGAGATTAAATGTTTAGAGTTACAGAGGAGGTCTAGTGCTAGAATTATTGCTCTCGCTCTAACTTTCGCGGCGTATGTAACCTGTATGTATCTGGCTCTGATACCAGCCAGTGCCTCACCAGCCACTCACCGCACGTCCCTGGTGCTAACATCTTTAGCATAGGTGTGCACAGCCTATTGCATTAGGGTGTGCACCACAAGAAATAGGTGTCAGTAGTTTATTTTTATTTTTACAATTTTGTTTTTTTATTATTTTTTACAATATTATATTTTATTATTTTTTTCCCATTTTTTTAGGAGCCCTGCTGTGGGGCTTTGGTGAAATATCAGACATCTAAACAGACACCTGATGTCTCACTTTTGAGACAGAGAAAGAGACTGAGGACAGAGATTCCCCAGTCCCTTTCTCTGCAGCCAGGCAGCAGGGGTAATCTGCACAGTACAGGGCGATTAGGGTGTGCCCAGGCACACCTGCCACCCTATGTGCTCACGCCTATGATCTTTAGTTAAGTATTCTTGTTATATTTTCTAATATTATCTGTATCTGTCATTCCTTTTAATAAATGTTATTTTTTAAGTATTTGTGTGACCTCTCTTTGCACATATTGAATAAAAATCCTAAAAGAATGTAGCTCCCCCATAGTGATAGGTGAGTTTTTGTTAGGAGAGGTCAAATCTAGTCAGGCCTGACAGTGAGGCAGGCCTGATTGTTTTGATCTGGGCTGGGGAGTGGCTCAGGGAGGACTGTACATTGCAAGAACACCCCTTGGATACTCCTCCCCTTTGGGGCCAGAAGGTTCTGGAAAAGGGGATGGATGAGGAGGTGTCACTTTCTGATGTATGTTAAGGAGCCCTGACCAATTCCCAATCTGGATTGGCAGGGGGCAGGACTCCTTAAATACAGTGATCTGCCCAGCAGGGGGGAGGAGAGTGTCGGGTGGAAGAGAGAGATGTAGCAGAGGTGCTGTGGAGGTCTCACCCGGGAAGGGAGCCCCCAGTCTGGGGGGGTGACCTTGAGGCCTAGTGGCTCGGGTGCAGCCAGAAAGAGGAGTTGGTTCCCGGCTCTTTAAAGGATCCACCGGTGTTGGTGAGTGGCAGCCCCTGGGAGTTGGATGAGAAGGCTGGAGCAGTCTGGGTAGAAGACAGTGGACAGTCTGTAGAAGAAGCCAAGCAGGGGAAGGAGGGCCACTGGGCAGTAAGGCGGGCCGGAGGGGCCTGGAAGATGGATGGGCTGGGAGTTGAGTTGTAATTCATCCAGTGCCCAGCTAGCACCAACGTACTTAGCTACACAAATGAGGGTCCATGGCTTCACAACTGGCAGCCTGTGACCCTTACCCACAACGGGTGGTCCGGAGGCCCTGCTAACAGTAAGAGCAGGCCTCACCATGTGCTAGCTGTGGTGGAAGATAAAGTGTCATGGAGGTTGGATAAATTGCCTTTCAGGCCCGTAACAGCAAGTAGTGTGCAGGAGAGAGGAAGAACAGTAACGGTCAGCAAGTGTATGTGCTGGAGGAAGAAGGAGTGTATATACGGCGGTGTATATAGAAAGTCCCATGATTGATTCTTGGGCATCCCTATCCCCATCCAAGTTTAATCCCTAAATAAAACAACAAAAGCAAAGTACTGCCCTGTTCAGTGACTCTGGGTATGTGGAAATTGATTGAGGGCAGCGGCAGGTGGACCAAAACTATCAGCCTCCCCCAAGGGGGCACATGGCTACAAGAACTTAAACTATCACGTGACCGTGATACAACATGAATGTACCAAAGCCATCCCCCTCCAGTGTGTGGAAAATTGTCTTCCACAAAAAAAAATGAAAAACAAACCTAACCTTCAATGCCCTCACTGCAGCTGACCCTCATCCAATGTTTACAATCTTCCTGCATGTACGTGGACTGCCAGCTCCATTAAATCTGCATCCTTTCTGTCTCTAATTACAAGGATCAGCACAGAACCACCTCATTGATCATTATAGCATGTGTCACCCTGGAGCATTGATATCAACTTCATTGTTCTACTAAGTGACTTTTTTCTCATGAAGATTTCTCACTGATAGATAGAGCTGCATGAAACAGATAACAATACAAATGGGTCCCTAGTGTGTAATAATCTTGTTTCTCCTTACAGATTAGTTATGTTATCAACATTTATAATACAGAGTCATAAATTTAGCAGACTTTTGTTGTTTGGAGACATTGTCAAACACTTGATTATGAATGGTATATTTGTAAAGAGGTGATATGCGCTGCTTGTATGTCAACCTTCAAGGAGGGGATCCTCTATTCCACAACAACCAAAGCGGTAGTAAAGTCCACTTTGTGATTTTACCTACAGGTAAGTCTATTATAAGGGTTTAGCAAAGAAAAAAAGAGTCATGCGCTGCCACGGTGCCAGCTGTCATTACCACAATGGCAAATGATGCCATGTGTCCTGGTCCTACAGTAGGGGTTTCCAAACTATGGCCCGTGGCCCACATCTGGCCCTCTACAGGATTTTATCTGGCCTGCAACTAGGGTAAGTGGAGCATCTTAAAAGTATAGCAGACTGGGGATTTAGGTCAGCAGTTGCTGCCTATGGTCTCTGCTTCAACCCCCAACCGAGGGTGTAAAGGGGTGCCCTAATGGGGACCCTGATGTAAGGGGTGATTCAGATGTAAGGAGAAGTTCAGAAGGGGACCCTGACATAAGTGGGGAATCTAATGGCAACCCAGATGTGAGGGGGACTCTAATGGGGACTTTGATGTAAAAGAGGCGCTCCAGTGGGGACCCTGACATAGAGGGTGACACCAAAGGGTACCCTGATGTAAAGAGTGACTTGGATGTATGGGGAAACTTAGATGGAAATCCTTACATAAGGGGGGATTCTAATGGGGACCCTAATGTAAGGGGGGCTCCAATGGGGAACCTGACATAAGGGGGGACTCAAATAGGTACCCTGATGTAAGGAGGGACTCTAATGGGGACCTTAACATAAGGGTGAACTCCAATGGGCACCTTCATGTAAGGGGGAGTCTAATGGACATTCTGATTTGAGGATTTTGATGGGGACCTGATATAAGGAGACTCTGATGGGGACCCCAATTTAAGGGATAATTCGGAAGTAAGGGGAGACTCAGGTAAGGGTCCTGACATAAGGGGGACTCTAATGGGGACCCTGATGTGATGGAGGACTCCAATTGGGAGCCTGATGTAGGGGGGGGGGCTCCACTGGGGATCTTGATATAAGGGAGGACTCTAACAGGTACCTTGATGTAAGGAGGGACTCTATTGGGGACCTTAATATGAGGGGTAACTCTAATGGGGTCATTGATGTAAGGGGGGAATCTGATGGGATTCTTATTTAAAGGGGACTCTGATGGGGATTCTAAAATAAAGGGGATCCTGATGTTAGCAAGGCCCCAATATAAGAGGGGCTCTGATAGGAATTTTTTTCTGTCCACGAATATTTGTAAAACATACAATGTGGCCCTCCTACTGAAAAGTTTGGAGACATCTATGTAATAATATCACGTGCAGGACACACAAAACTTGCAACCATTTTATGCAGGGTCAGCCATGACGGTTCTAACTTAGGACAAACACCCTGCAATGACCTTACTCCTTGTCAGGAAGATGCAGCTGTTTCTGTGGTTTCCGCGGTGGTGCGCGCGCCTGTGCGCGTTCGCGCGCGTCCGTGCGCGTTCGCGCGCGCCCGTGCGCGTGCCCGCGTGCGCGCGCGCGCATCCGTGCGCGCGCACGCGCCGGAAACAGGCGCCAATCGGCCCTATTTAAACTTGCAGGACCCAGTGCCCGGTGCTGTCCGTTCTACAGCGTTTCCCGCATCTGTGCCCCCGGCAAGCTATTTCTGAGTGACTTCCTGTTCCTGTGACCCCGGCTATCCCTTTGGACTTGTTTGCTATCTGCCTGCACCTGACCCCGGCTTGCCTACGACTCTCCGCTTGTCTGATCCCTTGTACCGTCTTTGCCAGCACGTTGCCGACCCAGCCTGTACCCGACCATCCGTTTGCCTGATCCCGCTGTACCGCACCGCCCGCTAGTTGCCGACCCGGACTGAAACACTACTCTCCTGTTTGCACAAGTCCCAGTGGACTTCCGCCTACCAGCTAAGGACTGTCCAGCCCTCGTGCCCCCCTGTGCTCCTGAGCTCCCTGTTCCCACTATCAGGGGTTCTCGAACCAGGGCCGCAAGAGAGGTTGCCCCCCGCATAAGCCAGACTCTACCACCAGGTACGTGACAGAAACGGACAGCCACGTCAGAGTCTGCGCCGGGGCCCTCTCCCATGGAGGAAGTTTGCGTACATCTTGCTGGACTCTCCCAAGCAGTAAAGACCCTTCAGGAAGGGTATGTACGCCTGGAAAACCAAGTACAGGACCTGGCCGCTCCTATCTTTCCAAGGGAAGGTCATATGCCTACCCACACAACAGGAACCCAGTCCGCGGATCCAAGGGTGCCTATGCCGGAGCGGTTTGCAGGGGATCGCAGGAAATTCAGGGCTTTCCGCAGTTCCTGTAGACTGTACTTT
>BLSH010179556.1:313494-324692 GCA_018402905.1 Glandirana rugosa
GCGAAGAGACGTTCTTTTTCTTTTCTGTCTGACCATTGTGAATTGACTACACGGGTCCACGGGACTACATGGGTGTACACGGGACTACATGGGTGTACACGGGGGTACACGGGACTACATGGGTGTACACGGGACTACACCCAGTCTGTCTTTTCTTTTTCTTGCAGAGAAGCGCAGGGAGCGGCTGTGTAAGAAGTTTTCATTCATGTGTCACACTGCTCTCTGGCGGCCCCGCCCCCTCCTCTCTCCTCCTCCATCCCAGGTGATGTTACAAGCCAATTGGAATGGACGAGGAGAGAGGAGGGGGCGGGGCCACCAGGGAGCAGCGTGACTGTGACATGAATGAGAACTTCATACACAGCCGCTCCCTGCGCTTCTCTGCTGTTGAATCCCCGATCTACACGTCAGGCGTCAGCTGACTGGCGGTGATTGACGGGTAGATCGCAGGGACCCATGTGAGGACGAGGCTGGCCCACTGAGCCATCGGCCCACCGGGAAACTCCCGGTAGTCCCGATGGCCAGTACAGGCCTGCTGGGTGTTCACCTCAGTGTAACAGTGGAGTTGCTCATTCCAAGCTTCACAGAAGTTGGTGGAGTGCTGAGCCGGGTCAGCCACGTTGTAGCTCCTCTACTGTTCCCAGGATCATAAGGTGCCAGGCAGCTGTGCACTTCCTATATCCGGTTTACACTGTCTATCTTGTGAGAACATGGGTGGTGCCTGGCAGATCAAGCTGATCAGATGACAGAGTGCCCGGGCATGGTCAGGATAGCTGGTGTGCCAGGGCACTACGACGCATTTCACCCACTAATTATGTGGGTTTCATCAGGATGGGTGTAGTTATACACCAATCTGCCATAACATTATGACCACTAACAGGTATAGTGAATACCATTAATTATCTTGTTACAATGACATCCAAAAGTGGGTGGCATACATTAGGCAGCAAGTGATCATGTTGTCTCTGAAGTTGATGCGTTAAAAGCAGAACAAATGGGCAAGCTTAAGGATTTGAGTGACTTTGACAGGGGCCAAACTGCAGCTCTCGTGATGTTTCCGGTCTGCAGCTGTCAGCACCTACCAAAAGTGGTCCATGGGTGGCCAAGGCTCACAGATGTACATGAGGAGCAAAGGCTGGGCAGTGTAGTCTGATCCAATAGAAGAGCTACTTTAGCCCAAATTGCTGAAAAAAAATAATGCTGGTTCTGATAAAAAGATGTCAGAACACACAGTGCATTGCAGTTTGTTGTGTATGGGGCTGCACAGCTGCAGACTGGTCAGGGTGCCCATGCTGACCCATGTCCACAGCCACAATTGCCTTTAATGGGCCTGTGAGTATCAGAACTGAACCAAGGAGTAATTTAAGAAGGTGCAATTGTCTGATGAATTCAAGAATTGTTTGAGGAACACAACAAGTTTGAGGTGTTGACTTCAAATTACCAAGATCTCAATCCAACTGAGTATCTGTGGGATGTTCTGATAAAACAAGTCTGATCAACAGGGGGCCTCAAGTTATAGGACTTAAAGGGACTGCCACTGACGGCTTGGTGCCAGACACCACAGCATACCTTCAGAAGGCAAGTGGAGTCCACATCTCGACAGGCTATGGTGAGTGGTCATAATGCTATGGATGATCGGTGTGTTTCCTGTGTTGCTTGTCTTTCCCTGTAATGATGGGCTCACATGTTGTGGCTGAAGTTTGTAGTGTCATAGCTGATCAATTCCCTTATGTAAATGTATTCATTCACCAAGCTTGTCCCTATTTGCTAAGGGACAGGCAACTTTTTGTTCTGGGTCACATGGTGCTCAATCCATGCCTTGCCATTTTCTCTATGTTGCATTACCAATGTGGGAGTGCTGATGTGATGAAAGACTTTGTGGCGATCTGTCTGTTAACTGCTCTCCGTGTTTAAGACTGTGTCAGATCTAATTGCTATTTAGCTCTCATCTGAAGAGCACTATACTAAAGACCCAGGGATTATGGGATATATAGTTTCTTCACAGAAAGTGTCAGTTCTTAGACTACAAACAAAGATCATACCTTATTCTATAAATTGCCATGCTGCATGCTTAATGTTTGAACACAAACAGACTCTTCTGACCCCAGAATATGAAGATTTACTCCTCAATAGGCTGTGTGAACAGAAGCAACAAACGTCATGATCAATGTTCATCGTATGCAGAGGAAAAACGCAAGATGCAGTGATGAAGCTTTATAAAGCGTTAAAGTCTCGTAAAAAACAAAAAAAAACAAATATGTTATAATTACCTGCTCTGTGCAGTGGTTTTGCACAGAGCAGCCCAGATCCTCCTCTTCTCGAGTCCCTCTTCTTCACTTCTGGCCCCTCCCTCCTGTTGAGTGCCCCCATAGCAAGCAGCTTGCTATGGGGGCGCCCGAGTTGAGCCACAGCACCCTGTGTCCATTCAGACACAGAGCAGTGGCCCCACCCCCTCTCTCTCCTCATTGGCTCACTGACTTTGATTGACAGCAGCAAGAGCCAATGGGGCTTCCCTGCTGTCTTAGCCAATGAGGAGGTAGAGTCCCGGACAGCCGAGTCTCTTGTGCCATATCGTTGGATAGAAAGGGGGCTCAGGTAAGAATTAGGGGTAATCACTCAAGGAAGGGGGAAGCTGCTCCAGGTCAGAGTGTGAATCCCAAGCAATGATGTGCTCGTCCGGTCCGTGAGCCGATCAATGGAAACATCTATGGAAGTAGGGTTGACAGCACCATCATTGATTGAAAAAAGTGTTTATTCCATAAAAACACTGAGTCTTACAACATGTCCACAGGAACATACATGACAGGGTACAGATGGATTGACGCGTTTCACGGAAACAGGGTCCGCTTAGTCATAATCTTGAATTAGGGGGGCTGAGTGGGGCTGCTGCACACGGAAGGTTTTTTATCTTAATCCATAAAACGGATTAAGATTAAGTTCATTTTATTTATTAATGCCTTTACAACCACTCTAGGAGGCCCGTGGATCTTTCAGTAAGGCAAATAATTCATATAATGCGCTGTGACTTTGCCCTTTGTCATCTAAATAGAAGTTCCCTTGCAATAAATTACAATTTATTAGTAAAAAAGGAGAAGTACTGTATGAGTCAACTGTAATAATTATTTGATGAAGACAAATAAATGCATAAAATATGACAGTTTTAAATGTAAAGCTGTCCACATACAGGATATGTTCACCAGAAAAAAGAGAGCACCAACAATTCAAGAATTCAAAACACTCAGCGCTCTGTTTTTCCTATTTCACATGGCTTGTTATACAGTATGTCACAAAAGTGAGTACACCCCTCACATTTTTGTAAATATTTTATTCTATCTTTTCATGTGACAACACTGAAGAAATGACACTTTTCTACCATGTAAAGTAGTGAGTGTACAGCTTGTAGAACAGTGTAAATTTGCTGTCCCCTCAAAATAACTCAACCCACAGCCATTAATGTCTAAACCGCTTCCAACAAAAGTGAGTACACCCCTAAGTCCACATCGAGCCCGCCGACCCGCAGGCACGCCCACGCAGCGTGCGGAGGCCCCGAGAGCGCACTGCCACAGGCTGCGAGTGCGCGCAGGTAGCGTGCACAAGGCAGCCAATTCAGAGCCGCGCTGTAGCCGTCTTTCGGCTATAGCGCGGATCTGAACTGGTTAAATGCATTCACAACTAACAGTTTTACATTTTTTTGGATACATTTTTTACATAAATAAAAAAAAGCTGACCATTGTAAGCGCCTCTGTCATTAGTAAGGCTACTTTTACACCGAGGCGGTTTTCAGGTGCTTTAACACAAGTAATAGCCTCTAAAACGTGCCTGAAAACTGCCTCCCATTCATTGCAGTGTGTCTCTTCACACTGGGGCGGTGCGCTTGCGGGGCGTTAGAAAAAATCATGAAAGCAGCATCCTTGGGGCGGGTTGGGAGCGCTATAACCAGTGCTCCCAAAACACCCCTGCCTATTGCAATGAATGGGCAGAGCTTCCAAAGCGCTTTTGTACCATTTTTTTTTTTTGGTAAAAAGCGCCCCGCTAGTGGCCTGAAAAGCACCACCAAAGCGCTGCTAAAACAGTACTAAAGCGCCGCTAAAATGAGCAGCGCTTTAACGCTAACAGCACGGGCGCTGCAGTGTGAAAGGGGTCTAAATCGTTTGTCTCTTCCCTGTAACTGCTACATCTACAAGAGAGCTTGTTCTTTAGAAAAACAACAGATTTGCTGGCTGGATCACCAGGTGAAAATAGAAGAAAGTTTATAGAAGAAAACTAATGTAGCCACCACACCTTTTAATTGGTAAGTTGCAATATAATAAAATGTTTTCTTGTTGATTTGATACCCCTCTAACCACTTACTGAGTATGCAGCTTTTTTATTTTTTAATTCCTGCCTATGTTCCAGTTGAAGCTCGTGTCATGACTGTTGCTCCAGGTCTCCTGTTTCAGGATGACTCCTTTCTTTTGCAGCATCCTATGGAGCCACCCTTGCATGCAGGGACTAGAGTTGTGTCTCCCTACACTACGTGCATCATTAGAAACACACAGCCCTCAAGCCTACGGTGGCAAGGCACTCCCCTGCTCCTCCCTTCTCACCCTCATTTCTCCAAGATAAATCCTAATACACACAGGTCAAATTTTGGGCGACATCAGCCGGTTCAATCAAAACTGGCTGACATTCGGCCCTTGTGTATGGCAGTCAGCCGACTGTCTCCCAATCAGCACTCTCAGCCAGATTGTTAGTACACCAGCTCCGACTTGAGCTGTCAGGATTTTTTTTTTTAACCCACTGGGTTGAACGAAAAAAAATAAAACTTGTAATGTATATCAGGCTTTACAGACTGGCTCAAGAATGCATTGTTCACTGTTAACTTGTTCCTGTAAAGCCTGGAAGTTCAGGGAAGCAGCACTGAGCAAGCAGAAGCCAGCAGCATTGAAAGTGTAAACTGCAAGTGCTGGGGAAGAAAAGTTTACTGGGGAATGTCTACTTTATTGTGCTCAATGTGTTAAAAACACCACGGGGTTGATTTACGAAAACTGATGCACAAAGAATCTGGTGCAGCTGTGCATGGGAGCCAATCATCTTATAACTTCAGCTTGTTCAATTAAGCTTTGACAATAAAACATGGAAGCAGATTTCACATTCTCCAGCTTTAGTAAACCCCCCCCCCCCCCCCGAAGGGCTTAATAGTACTTTAAGCCCTTAGAGCTGGCGCCTGCCAGCCCTTTAAGAGCTTAAGAATGCCAGGAGATTGGGGGGGGGGGGAGCAGTGAACAGGAGCTTTCAGTTAGCCGCCAGTAACTGTGCTGGGAGCGCGCACGGTGCACACTTTTGGTACAGCGATATCGCCGCTATTGCAGGCAAATATGTGGCCGCTCAGCGCTAAGGCCGGATGCTGAGAGGCCGCATATTTGCGTGCACTCGGCGCCTAGGGGTTAAGGATCTGTGTCCATTGCCTCACCCCCATCCTTCTTTGGACATATACATGATATGGCAGCGATTAAAACTAATTTCAAGGAGCCCCCGTTTTTGAAGAATTTAATATCTTCATAAATCGACTATTTGAAGCCATTTTCACGTGCTTGTAGTGCTAGGCAATATATAGCTACACTAAGCTGATCCATAGGGATAATTCCATTTTGACTGGATGACAAAAAACTTTGCTCTCATACTCTCCAAAGTAGACACGTGCAATTAGTTTCGGTCCGAATTCGCTTTTGGACGAAATTCGGCAAATTAATTCAGCCGGAAATATTCGAATTAACGAAAACTTGTTTAACAAATTTCTCCGAAAATTTGGAAATACAAGAATTTTAAAGAACGAAAATCCAGAAATTCAAAAATTTGGAAATTCGAAGGTCCGAAAATGTGAAAATCCGAAAGTAAGAACGAAAATCGGAAAATTCAAAAGAAAATAATTATGAAAATCTGAAAATTCAAAAATCTGAAATAGTAACTAGCTAATAATAACTATTGCCAACTAGTAAATAATAGGTATTGGAATTTCCTTTCAAATTTGGCTGTTAGTGAACGTAAGGAATATGAATTTATCTGAAATAACAAATGCCGCATCTAAATGAATGGAACATAATGAATTAATAATAAATAATAATAATAAAAAAACTTTTTATTATTATTATTTATTATTATTAATTTGTTACGTTCCTTTCTTTTAGATACGGCATTCGTTATTTCGGATAATTCCTAACTTTGGATAAATTTGTATTCCTTACGTTCACTAAGAGCCAAATTTGAAAGGAAATTCCAACACCTAGAATTTAATAGTTAGTTATTATTACTTAGTTAGTTAGGTTTTTTTCGGATTCTCAAATTTTTGTATTTTTGAATTTTTGAATTTCTGAATTTATGGATTTTAGGATTTTAGGATTTCGAATTTGATTGTCTCCGAAGTTCATAATGAATGACCGAAAAACTAAAAAAAAAATGAATGAAACAAAAACTATTTTATTGGCAGTGCACATGTCTACTCCAAAGCCACCAGGGCATGTTTTGTGGTCAGGCTCTGCAGACCAATGCCTCTAGATGGCAGAGGCAGGAAGTGGGGTTTTCTCAGTTGCTAGATGTGTATATTTTTCTATGTCTGATGGGGGTTTCTGTAGAGGACAGTAGACTGCTTGTGTTGTACATGGGACGTCCTACGCATCTTTGCCCACACTGTGAGCACTTCCAACCTTCCTCACTATACTGCTACTTGGACTTTGTTTCTTGGTTTCTTGGACTTCTGAAACCTTGCTTGTTCCAACTTTAGCCTGTCTGAATTCAGTTTTAAATTTCAATTCTGTACTGCTTTTTGGTTCTTGATTCTCCTAGCTATCTTCAGACTACTCTTCTCTTTCTAAACTGGTATAATGAAGAGACTTTCAACCCCTACTGAGGCCTTTGCGATAAAACCACTCTTGTTCATGATGCATTCCCCAATTCCATTGCCGAGATCACGACATGCAGTAACGCACCACACTTGCACTGGTGCCCTGCAGTGCCATTCATTTAGAATTTCATCCCAACATACCTCAATAACCCACATGTGCAACACTGCCAAAAACGCAGCCTGTTCTATTTTTTCTTTTCAATATTTTTATTAAAGTTTTGCACAAACAAAAAGAGACAATACAAGAAAACAAGTATGGAGCTGTATTTTATCCAGTTATACATCGTAGTTGAATGTTGCATTGGTAAACAAATGTAGTTGGATAACTTTTGAGCCTTGGTTGAGGTCTCATGCCTAAGTATTTGGCATGGATACTGCCTCCACTCCTGTGCACCCATCCGGGAACACACTGTGCACTGGGGTGGAAGGTAATAGAGCCTGCCTTTTTCAGAACGTAGGTGGATTCATATCCTATCCATATTCAACCTAAACTCTAATGAAGGGAAAATAGGCACTTACATAGTGTAGCAAAATAATGCAAGGATATATAAAAGAAAAGGCAAATTCAAGAGAGCTTTCTCTCCACAAGTATTATACAGTAGGCAGTAGTTTAGGGATAAGGAAAAAAAAAGAGAAAAATAACAACCAGGCCCAGCAACATTGGATTGATAGGCCAGCAAGTAACCAAGCCATGTCTGAAATTGCAATATGATTCATATCCAAAAAATATGTGGGACCATTCAAGTTTATGAGTGTAGAGTCAGTGTCAAGGCGGAGGGAAGCAGAGAGAGAGAGATAAGACAAGAAGAAAGTACATAGATGAATAGAAAGAAAGGGAAGGGGGGAGAGAGGAAGGAGGGGAGAAACCATCCCGCCCTGGAGGTTCGTGGTAAGAAATGTGCCTGCTCTATTTTTTAGTGCTTTGAGGTGTGTTGCAGATTTTTCATTTTGAAGGGCTGCCTAACTCAGTGGCTGCAATGCACAAAAGTACATGTTTAAGACACAAAGTGTGTAAGTGTGAGTGGGCCCTAAAACAAGAAAATACTTTGTATATAAGGGGAGATCCAAGCAGAGGGGTGTTGCTTTAAGCACCAAAGGTTGTTTTCCTTCAGACTCTAGTGATAGAAATCCAAACCCAACAGTTATCACGGACCCTGGATAAGTCTTCCAACAAATTTGATTCCATTCATATGATGACTTCAGACCACAAACAATCAGAACGAAAACCCAAGGTAATGCACTGATTAATAATGCAAAACTGCTATAGAGTATAATGGCACCCCATTGGCACAGACACCTAGGGGCAGGTAGAGTACAATGTGAGCAGGGATGGCCTCCAGGTCTCAGAAAGACTATTGTGCAGAAGGCTATTGACTAGGCAGTCCAGGCTGCAGGAAAACTTACTTGGCTGCTCCAGGAAAGGAAATAAAAGAAGGAAGAACCTGTATCAGCAGAGAGGTGCTAGCAGCCCCTGTTATGGCAGCATGGGAAAGTTCCAGCCTGGGGCCATTAGCTCACTGCCAGACTATAAGTACTCCTCAATCATGTGGCTTACCATCACTTTTACAGGACAGGTAAGGACACATAAGAAACATTTGTCAGCATTATTCTTAAATAGTGCAATATTAACCAATAAGTGACCAAAGTGTGGAAAGAAAACACAATTAGATTGGAAAGCATAGTCACCATTTTCTACTTATTAAAAACATATCACTAAGTCTGAGAATTCTGGCAGAGGGCTGTATTATATCTAAGTGGTTAGACACAACTCCATACATATGGCTTCCAGTTGCTGACCTGTAGTCTGTACAGCGGATGTGGTCAATTGCAGAATGTTGACCCTACCAGTAAAGAGGAGGATAAGGGTTAGCAGTAGGCACTTAGAGGTCTGAGAATCAGTAGTTGATGAGAAATAAACTAGAAAGGCCTAAGGCAAAAAGGTACCGTCTAGAACTTCAAAGTGTTTTGGTTATTAAGGCTGACTGAACTAATAACTTTGTGGTGACTTGTCCATGGGAAGATGAAGGCAGAAAGTGTGTTATGTATAACTACGTTTAAGTAAGAGTTAGAGACTAAATATTAATATGGATAGCTTAAAAATATGGCAATACTCATGCCAACCTCAGGTTAGTATAAAACTGTAAAACAATACTTATTTTTATTGAATAAGAATATCAAGTGTGGCGATTTAGAGGAGTTGCGAGCCAACGTTTCAGGATCTGAAAAGTTTGCTTCTTAGTCTACCACCAGCTTACATTTTTTACACCTGTCATTTTATTTTCTCAAACTAAGTTACTAAGTTACAAATTAAACAATTAATTAAACACAATTTTTCAGAACCAAAGGTAATTAACTTCCCCTGGTGATCATGTTTGGGTAGACAAGTTTAGATTTAGGTGGATCTTGAGTGGAATTTTAAATGCATCTCAACAAAAGCAATCTAAAAGTGTGTGTATATGTGAGTTTGAGAAAATGCCAGAAAGTTCTTATTAGTCTCCCAGGAAGTAATCAGCACTGATTGCAAATATTGACTTAAAGCTTAGGTTTCATTTTTTTTTTTTTTTCATTAAGGGTAGAATTAGATATAATCTCCCTTACCTCTGAAGCTCGAACTGCTTCCGGATCCACAGGCTATTAACAGGCCGAGAGGAAGCAATGCAATTCCTCCCCACCGCCTGCTTTAACTCCATTTTGCCCACAATCACACCTCAACCATGTGCATTGCATGCAGTTTTGCGGGGTGTTTGCAGCTCTTCCCCGTTGGCTTCAATGTGTACCATTCGGTAGGCCTGCTGTGTACCAATCGCTACATTGTCAGATCAGCGTAGCCATGGTTTAGAAGTGTTGCAGCTGCAGCATGTAAACACCCCCCTCTGCTGCCTATTGCAGCTTAAAAGGGGGCAGTTAGCGGGCATCAAAAATGTGGCTCAACCACACATTTTTGAGCCCCCCAACTACAAGTCTAAACAAAGCCTAAGTCAGCACAAGGGATGGTACTTGTTGCATGTGGCTGTTATTTTCAATGAAATGGTTAGTCCTCTGCCTCCTCTATATACTTGAAGCTGTAATCTTCTGGGGTTAATACAAGTCATTGGACCTGTCACAGACATTGATCGAAAGTGCTATCTATGCCGGCCCTTTCTGCGCTCTCTTTCATTTTTTAAGGCCGTACAATAGTAGCTACCATCAATGCAAAGCGCTGTAAGAATGGAGGAGCCAGGAAAACATTTCATTCACGGAGCTGTACTCCTTTGATAAAGCGCTGTTCACATTCAATTTGTAAGTCACGTTAGTGGCAACGCTGGCATGTAAAAAGCTGAATATCAGCCGTGAGTTTTTCCTGTTTTCTTGTAGAAGCCCTTTACAGCTGCCAATCACTTTTACATGTTTGCTGAGGATGGTGTCATCGCCCCCACCACCTGCATGTCTTGTCCTGGGACCTCCATGGCCTGTGTCTGGATGGAGAGTGGAGATCATCTCTGAGCACTTTTGAGTTCATAAGAGCCGTACTATAAATTCCCACAATGAAAAGCACTCTATGAATGGGGGAGGGAAGGATGAATGAAAGGTCCACCTCCTCCCATCAGAGAGTGATTTTCATTACGGGAAGCAACAGTACAGCTTGTATGAATGGAGGAGAGGGGCAGAAAGGTCAGACATAGTCGCCCGTGGCAGGTTCAGCGGCTTGTATTAACCCCCGCAGCACCCAAAAGTCAAAGCTACAAGCAATGGCGGCTGGTGAAGTTTTTGGATGGGGGGGCGCCAGGCCCCGCCCTTCCCTTTGACCCCTCCTACTTTTAATAAGCCCCACCCCTTATAGAATCCACCCACTCCGTCCCCTGTATTCCACATATTGTGTCAGGGGTATACAGCTCAGCATCACAGGACACAGTATACAGCTCAGCATCACAGGACACAGTATACAGCTCAGCATCACAGGGCACAGTATACAGCCCCAGCATCACAGGACACAGTATACAGCTCAGCATCACAAGACACAGTATACAGTGACACAGGTGGGGGCAGTTTGCAGCCAGTGATACAGGTGGGGGCAATTATGCAGCCAGTGACACAGGTGGGGGCAATTATGCAGCCAGTGACACAGGTGGGGGCAGTTATGCAGCCAGGGACACAGGTGGGGCAGTTTGCAGCCAGTGACACAGGAGGGGCACTTTGCAGCCAGTGACACAAGTGGGGGCAGTTTGCAGCCAGTGAGATAGGTGGGGCAGTTTGCAGCCAGTGACACAGGTGGGGGCAGTTTGCAGCCAGTGACACAGGTGGGGGCAGTTTGCAGCCAGTGACACAGGTGGGGCAGTTATGC